>JBBMOE010000052.1:935164-1172255 GCA_037975065.1 Chaetodon trifasciatus
TCTGGCCTCAATATTCTGCCTCTACCACGGTCCAAGAAGAGTACATGCTGACCCTCTCGCACCAACATCTTCTCTTTTTCTCATCGGTCACGGCTCATGGCCATGTGAATTTTCTAAGCGTAAAAAGGTGAAAATTATCTGGATCATTGAATCACAAAAAGAAATCCAACCGAGTGTTGAATTATTTAAACTCTTCAGTAGCAGACCATTGTCCATTTCATACTGCACTAACCTATTTGTTCTGAATTAACAATGGATTAATTGACTGTGTGTCATATGTAAAGTGTTGCCTCTTGAAATTAACCTACAGAGAATTCTGGCTTTATAAGCTCAATAAAAGTAGCTAAAAAGTACCTAGGAAAACATACAATGTAATTTGAGAATAGAAGAATCAAATATGCATTGTCCAAAAAAGTAAGCTGATAAGGAAAGCTGATAAGCTGATAGCTGATAAGGAAAAAAAAAAAAAAAAATCCCCCTTGCCTAAGGGTCATTTGCTCTGCCACAGATTTTGCAGTACCTGCCCACTCTGACTGCTAATTCTCAGTGTTCTGATTCGTCCCCACCTCCCTGACATCAGTCCAAGCATCAACTACTGCCTGCTGCAGATGCCACTGGAACAAATGCAATCGTACACTGCCTTGTACTTTTAAAGTGTAATATACACATTGTTAATCATTACAATAGAAGGGTTTATTACTTGAATCTCACCTCTAAATTCTGCCTCTTTCTCCTGCTCTCCTTGACAACATTTTAACCCCTAATATGTACAGTAGCCTGCTCTACAAGCGACGGCCCAGAACATGTGCAGGAAAACTATTAGTGTTCATTAGATAATAGACGTGAACAGCATGTACTGTAGAATTTGGATGTAATACATCAGCTGGACTGATCTTGGGCTGACACTTGTGTAAATGCTCTGCTTTTTTCTAATGTTAAAAGAGTATGCAGCATCTAAAAACAACAAAGCAGTTTAACTTAACATCTAAAGGAAATGTTGATTTATCATCTTAAGCTAATGCTGTGAATTTTATTTCTTCAGTTGTTTCTATTTTGTCATGGTTTAGGCCAGTGATATTGGATACTGTTATCACTGGGCTGACTGCTTTCTACAGTAGAGATGACACATGCATCGTTTGCTAGACATGGTGTTGCAGAATGTTTTCATTGTGGACTCTGTTGGAGCAGAGACTATGCCCTTTGATGTGCAATTTTTTTCCGACCGTAATTATCTCCTCTGATCTCATACCAAGATCCCCATTACACTGCCTAACAAAGCATATGCTGAAGACCATTTAACGACAGTTTTTTCAGCCTGTATGTCCCCACCACTTGTCAACACAAGTGACGCCCGTGGGTGCGCACATTCAAAGTCATTCACATCTCTGCCTGTCCGGCTGAATGTGCTGCGGCTCTCCTCGACTCACCGAACACAGCCTGTCCAGAGAGCCACAGCCACATGAGAGCACATTCTCTGACAAATATTGGCAACTCCCTTCAAGAAGTCTGCCCAGAAAGTTGCTAGATTTGTTATTTGGCCAGAGTTGTTGAAAAAGTCACCAACACTGGCAAGAATGTCACTGGTTTGGGAACACTATCCACTATCCACTACTACTACCAAACAGCAGACAGACACAGTTAGTGACAAGCTGATGAGCACAGTAGAGCATCTCTCCAGTGTCAGTAGAGACCAAAACCAGAGCTAAAAGGAGAGAGAATATTATACTTGCATTCATCAGGTGGACACAGACAGGACGCCAAGTCAAAGCTGTTGTTGCTTTGTGTCTGCTGGCTCTATAAAAAGGCAACTGTTAGCTCACACGTTTAAATTCAATAGGTGATCATATACCAAGTGGATCGAACATGCAAATCACTGATGTTTCTAATTAGTTTAAGGCAAATGGGAAGTTAGCATGAAAAGGGAATGGACAAAGAACACAGCAGAATCTTGCTACTGAACTTCAAGTTTTAACGTTTTCTGTCAAAAGAATTAACCTAAAAGTCAGAATTCCTGCAAGAAGCCCTTGCCAGGATTCCAGAAAACTGAGTTTGTATGCGTAGGCAGCACCCATCAACAGATCATTTTGAAGAGACCTGAAAATTCTGCTAACTGACTTTAATTTTGGATATTTTCCAATGTTTATGTCATTCAACTCAGTTATACTGTTATATTTTCTTTCAATTTTATTTCTTGAAATTATTATTGTTTTCCTTACGTGACTGATTTAAAACTGAGAGTTCTCTATTTCTCCAGAAATATTAGAAAAATTGTTAAATTGTGTTTAATTGTGTGTTTGTGCATGTCTTCAATTTGGTTGGCCTGAAATTTTTTGTTGTATTAGTGTTAGACACTAACAAAATACATATGACCTCAGTGTTGTCAGTAAAACTGCTTGCTTGTGCATGGAGGCTATAATATCCTTTACATTCCACAAAACTGAAATATTAATGAAAAGTCACCGATTTTGCCATTGTTAGCCTCACTAGTGAGAAAGGTCATTAAAATCAAATGTTCATCGCTTTGAGAGGACGAATGTATGCCTACTCAGTAAATTTCACTTGCCTGTAGAGTGAAAGAGATGCTGTGTGACTAATTGGAATTTGAGCCTGAGGGTGGTGCCACATGTTATTTTTTGGCTTGAGGAATGTCCAAA
The DNA here is from genome assembly GCA_037975065.1 of Chaetodon trifasciatus. Taxonomy (NCBI): domain Eukaryota; kingdom Metazoa; phylum Chordata; class Actinopteri; order Chaetodontiformes; family Chaetodontidae; genus Chaetodon; species Chaetodon trifasciatus. Next base: position 937,819 of record JBBMOE010000052.1, read on the forward strand.
ATGAATGAGTCCATCCTTTGGGCACTATACATGTGCTCAGTAAACTCCATGGCAATCAGCCAATTAGATTTCATGCACAAATGGAAATTTTGGCCTGACACTGGCCCCATTTTGGCTACCACAATGGTTGGACTCTAGAGATAACAGGAATATACAACACACAGCAACTGGTGTGTGACATACAAAATGGAAATACCTCAAAGTTTGTTAAAAAGTGCAAATTAGCATACCGACATCCCAAACCTTTCTTAAATGTGAGCTGCACTGAATGGCAAAACTTTGGACCTTTGAGGGTACCACTGCATATGTGGGCTGTCTGTTAGAGTACGTTTAGCAGAGTGTGTTTGAAAAGCATAATTGGCTATCTTCTGCCTGTAGTCAAAGACTATTGGATCCTTGCAGCTGTCTATGAATCACAAGGGTTCATCCTCTCCAGTCTTACTCAAGGTTACTGACTCACTGAGCAATCTCACAGACCCAGAGGGGCTGCAGCAGAGCAGCTCTCCCTGCTCATGAAGTACAGGGAGAAGACATCTCTGCTTTAGAGATGGACAAAGAGCTTTTATTTTTTGGACTCCAACAATAAAAACTGTTTGGGCAAGAAGCTGAACTGATTGTTCGAAGGGATTGCTCACAACTGGGCCCAAACAAGAGCTCTGTCCTGTCGTCTGGCCTGCAGGGAGTCATTTGTAAGGACAAGACTGTGGAAAAGATGGAGACAGAAACTGTGACAATTACCATGAGTTTGTGGGGACAGATTTCTCTTAGTTAGAGTTAGAGTTAGAGTTAGGCTTTGCAGCCCTCTGCTGTTTTTCAGTTATTGGAGGGAGACAATCGAAATTTGACAGAAGAGCAGGAGGCCTGGGTGGAGCTGAGGTGGGCCATGCTCACAGCTGGGGTGAACAAGGAGAAACTTAATAAAGGAACTCATGCATTAAGCACTTGTACAAACACACTTAGCATGTATGAATGATTTAGGAGAAATTGGTATTATGACATGACTTACAGGTCTTAGGAAGATGTGGATGCTGCAAAAAGTCTTTATGCAAGTTTCCATCCAAGCGAACGTCTTTGGTTGCCCTCGACAGTGTGACATCACCTGTAATTTAATGTACTCCATTGTCCATCTTTCTTATTTGCCTCAGCAGATGGTTTGAGACATCGATTGTGATGTTTTTTCATTTTTGGGGCCCAATACACTAACTGACAATGCAGAGTGTGCTGTTTTTGTCGGTAAGTCTCTGACACGAGCTCCACTTAGTAAATTCTTCTTTTCATTCTTGGCATTGTGACATTTTTGTGAATGAAACATACCAAAAAATGAACAGAATATACAACCTTATACCATAGAAACAAGAGATTTAGAAATATCTGTTGCAGTTAAGAGTTAAAAGACTCGAAGAACAATCATGAAAGCCATGTGGGGAAAAAAGCGAGGTTTAGGAAAAGGATATGAAAATATTTTTGCATAAAGCCCAGTGTTTGTTGTATGTTGCTTGAACTACACTGACGCAAATCCCAGCAGTCAAATAGTAAGTGAAGACTCTTGGCTAGCGGCTGACGGATGATGACATCAAGTGACAGAATGAGGATCACACAATCTGTGAGCAACAACTATATTGACTGTGGCAGGTCTGGCATTTGCAAATGCCACAAATGCCAAAACCTCAGCACCCAGATCACCTTACACAGAAAACAGTGAAGCAAGTATTCTGCCAGCCAAAATAGAGTTAAAATACAGCATGCAGCAGTTATTGTCCAGCCTTTAGTCCTGTGACTGAGATCAGGACGTCATTATGCAGTACATTGCCTCTCTCTACATGATGCATTCACTCAAACCTAACCTGTCCCTGTGCTGCTAAATATTTGAACAACTTGATTTCTGTACACTTTGCCCAGCAAAGGCTAATGGCATGTTTATCATTTTATAACTCTGGATGCTGTTATTGTGATATTTGCACACAATATGATTCCTGGAAGTGTTGCATTATTTATTCATTCATTGCTGTGCATCAGAAGTCAAGGCTCTCTGATGGAGACACCTCCCCCCCCGTGTTGTGTGAGGTGAAACAGATGCAAAGAACCTTGAGAAACCAGAAATATTGACAATCAGGATGCAGATGCCTTTTTAGGCAGCAGTGTTTTGAAATAGATCAGAAATAATGAGGAGCAGAAATGGAGGGGGGTTAGCAGAGTATTTCATATATTCCTCCTTTGTTTTGCCGGTGAACTAACTGTTCTTATTTGTTGTGGAGTAAACAGAGTGATTTACATAATGCACCAGCAGAGTGAATATGAGGTGGATCTTAGAAGTCGGCCGTTCATGTAGTCACTCAGCTACAGAAAGTCAGGGAAAGGTTCAACTTTTTTCTTTCTTCATTTGAAACAAGCTTTTCAATGTAAATTTGCCCCCTCATTGCCCAGCTTTTTCCAAGCTTTCAACTTCATCTTTTCAGCAAATGGTATTGGCTCAGGTGTTGTCATGTTACTACAATGCCCCGTTCCAAAAAATACTATAAAACATTTTGTTTGTTTTTGAAGAATAATTATTTTAACTTGTAGTCAGTTTCCCTTGTTACAAGAATTTCATCTTATTACTGAAGCAGTCAACAGATACAAGCTCTTAAACTCTAAAATCAACACACATCGCTTTTATTTCATGTTACTGAGGTGTCATATGACTCAGAGCCCAATGTAGAGCATCACACAGGGACTCAAACAAACTGCAGAGTTGTCTGACATCCACAAACTGCAGGAGCCATCAGCTGATCCTGTATTTGTTGTCCTGTGATCAAATCTCCTGTGGGCAAAGGACACATCCCTACCAATACTGGTTATTTGTCGTGGGCTTTGAAGTGATTAAACAACCCTCTGAAGGCTCAAAGGTAATTTGTTTCACTCTCCACTCGTGCCATTCACAGCAGGAATGCTGCAGGAAAAGAGCTGAATGAATTAAGTTTAATTTTAATTTGCATTGTGTCCTGTGAGCCTGCTGCCTCTATCACAGGGACTTCTGAAATATCCCATTTGTCAACCTTAGCTATGCTCCAGCACTATCCAGCTACCCTAAACACCGGCAGACCTGTTGTCCTTATTACTACACCGACATATTGTCTTAATGACTCTTTTGTCACACCTATGCAAAGCGAGGCGACCACCAATGCTGAAAATCCTTTTTATACACAAGCCAGGCCACATTTACATTCCTCACTGTGAGCCCCCTGTTCCAGCAGCCACACAGGGGTCCTGTTAATTGGCTTTCTGCTGCTGTGTGCATAAGTTGATAGCACAATCCAAAGCTCTGCGACAGGCCACATTACTCAGCAGAAAGAGCGAAGCAGCGAAGAGAGACTTAAAGTAATAATCTGTCTGCTTTCTGAAAATGTCTCTTTATTTTGTTGATAAACACAAACCTAATCCAGGTTCTCAGGTTTCTCCTCAAATGTGTTTGCTGTTGAAAATGAGAAGTATTTTAATGTAGTTTGGAAGGGACTGGGTTGGTGGTACCAAGTCCAAAGGGCAAAAAGCAACAGTCAGTTTAATGAGCAACCAAACTGAAAGTGAGCACGCTCAAAGTGTAGGTAATAATTCCTAAATATACAATTTTATTGTCTTCCTTCTTTTTCTCTTCCAAATATTTTTCTTTTTTGGCAACCTGTCTGATCAACATATTTCTCTCGTTTTAATCTTGTACTTCACCATGATAACTTGGTGAATACAGGTTTAATACCTGGTACTTGATTACTGAGAAAATCAAAGAAATATAAGACATACATTGAAATAAACTGAATAAAGCATTATTCAACTGTCGTTCATTGAAATGCAGAGTGCAGAGAGTTTTAAGAGTTCACCAGCCATCTGTACTGCCAGTCCCCTCAAAACACTTTGACATGAACCTTGACAACACAGCTACACCTCCATGACTTCATGGCTCTAGCTTGTATTGATATCTTTACTTTAGTGCTGATTTTATTCAGACTGCTTGACGAGTGCACACTGAGGACTTCCTAAAGGCCCATCTCCAGGTTTACTCAAAGCCTTGACTTCTTTGTCCTTGCCATTAGTAATTGTTCAGCATGTGGTATGTTTAGTCTTTCAGCTCTCCCTCTGAGGCATTAGCATTATCAACCTTGAGCCTTTCTTTCTGTTTCAAAGATTTAGCTTGCCCTTGAAACATGAATGGGTTGGACAATAACTGGAACACCTAACAATATAATTCAAACTGATACAACACCTCCATTCAAATTCAAAAATTCCCATTGCACTGAAATATCACCTGTCTGATACAATGTCACAAAAACAGAACGCTGTAGCCTTCATAAATATAGTATTTATGACATTAGTGCTCTATTCAGCTCCAGCTTATCCTACAAAGATTGTGTCAACCTTCTGTATTTCAAACTTTTTTATATTAATCATGTCATTGATAATGACAGTGTAAGGTGGAGGGGATTAGTTGTAGAAGCCAAAGGGAATGCATCAACTTTGGGGTTTTTGTTGGCTCCATGGAACATTTTAGCTCATTGTGTTAACTTTTGATAGTTACACTTACAGTTTGGTCTCAGCACTCTCATCAATCAACTGGTGATAAACCCAGCGTACATGACCTGCTCAGCAACAAGAAGTAGACAGACACAGCTGGAGACTGACCTGTCAGCATAACGGAGAATTTAGCAGCTTAAGAGCCAGATAACCAGATATTTTCTGTGAAGTTGGTAGAGACCAGTAATAAGTCCAAAAATTCAAGAGATGTGTCCACTAACATCTCCAAATGAATGATAATGTTGCTCTGTAACCACTGGGTATGTTTTTCTAACACCTTAGTGTTACTGAAGAGTTGGTTAATAACTTTCTGTGGGGTGGTCAATACAAGCAATGGAAGTGACCCCTCTCACATAAACATAGTCACTTGATCAATTGTTACTATAAAAGCATTGATTAGTGCAGCTTTTAACATCACGTGCTAGTTACTGTGGAGTTATTTTGATGCATATTCTGACCAAGAGGAGCACGTGGTTAAGCACCGCTGTAAGTTTAATCAGCACTAATTTGTCCTTGTTGAAGTACTTCTAAATTATGATGTTAAAACTTAATTATGTCCTCTCATGTGTTTGAATTCAGCTAGCATGACTGTTAATCACTACGTACCAGCCTGTGTTGATATGAGGAGCATAAATCGGATTGTCAGTGTGTCACTTTCAATTGAACCATAAAATAGAGCTTCTTGTTCCTGCTAATCATTAAAACCAGCACAGTACCTGTGTCAGCATCAAAAGCCTGCTGAAATGGGATTGATTAGTGTCGACACCAAGACGCCTCGCCTCATTTCGATTTTGGCTGCTGTTGTGGTTTTTCAGCAAACTGTGACATTGACAAATGCATTATTATTCCGCTGCACAATATAGATTCAGGCGGTTGGTTTCAATCCCCCTGTGAAATAGAAGAAATTACGTGAAAGGTGGTGTCATTCAATAAATCCTGGTCACAGGATCACGCAGTGATGAAGTGGATTGACAGGAGTGCCTTTATTAAACGGTCGGCCCATCAATCCTCAGCTTAGGGGGAACATGTCAGCACTGTTAAATAAATTTTGAATTTTCCATCTTCTCATGTTCATCCATCACAGCCTATATCTCACACACCATTGATGTGACTTTTAGCCTATATCTCACACACCACTGATGTCTTTTTCCTCAGCTTTTGGCATTTTCAGATTTTCGGTGGTTAACCAAAGGCAGTGCTCCAGTTGAGAACTTGGAATAAGCTGACATCTTGATGCAAAATAGCTTCTACATCATTCTCAGTTAATCAATTAAATTCAGTTTGACGCTACAAGTTGGAACAAAAACCAACAGACTAAGAGCTGATGACTGCATTTGTAATCAGCAAAAGGTCTATATCCAATATGCCCAGTAACCAAATTAACCAACCAAATCAAAAGTATCCAAATTATGCCATCCTACTCTAAAATAAACATAGTTAACTCCCACATCAATGACAAACAGAGTGAGCAGCTTTTTGTTTCCCTTTATTCACTCAGCCTGGTTTAATTGCTCCTTTATAGGTTGAGAAAACTCTCCTACTTAACTAAATAAACAATTTAAAAATCCTTTTAGATAAGCTGGAAAATGTGTTACAAAGTTGAAATTAGGGATATTTGTTTAAACTCATGAAAAGTTGACTTTCTAGACATGTCGCTCACACACACACGCACACACACACACACACACACATGCAGTGGAGGTTCATACAGTAAAATTGTTTGGAGTAAAGCAGCCATCCTCCCAATAAATCCTGAGTTTCAACAGAGCTGTCTCAAAACATTTATTTCAGAAGCCAAAAGTTCAAAGTGTCCTCTGGAGGGTCTCCTGTGTCCTGTTAAGACTCTAACAACAGTTTTTAGTTTTGCTGCTTAATGTCCCACGTTATTTCCTGCAGTAACATCATTGTGTGCCTGGAAACTTTTAAAATGATTGAATGCAGTCTCACTGGTCATGAAAGTAATTTATTAAAGTCATTAAAGAAACTCTCATACATCAGAACAACACACAATAAAGAAATCACTGCAAAAGCTTGCAATGCTGGACATAATTTAAGAGGCAATATAGTGTTCAGGGACTGGTAGAGTTTGAGTGAAATGTCCATGCGGGTGCAGGACTCTAAATCTGGGAAAATAATTAGTTTGAGTGAGTGGTGGGTGTTATGTGTACATGCAGTTTCAGATGAACTCAGGGCTGATCTGTGCATCGCTATTCTTCATACACATAAGGACATGAATGCATGTGTACACAGGTAGTGAAGCACTGCACTTTCCTACCGCTAGTTTCAGGCTAATCTACTGATTGCCTGCAAGTGAATGTCGATAATGAGCCAAGAAAATAAGTGTCAGCAAAAGGTGTGGAAGAAGAATACAACCAGCTAGTAAAAATGAATGTAAATGCTTTCAAAGACTCTAAAAATCTGTTTCACGAGAAAGGAAATGTATTAAATAGGTCTGTTGGCCTCAAGGATGCACATGAGTACTCTATTTGTGTACAAGAAAATTTCCAGAGGGTACCTTTAATCCATGGCTGAAAATAGTGCCCAACAAATGCACCAGTTATTCCTGCTTGAGTAGGTCAGAACCCAAATCTGCTCAACTCCATGGGATTCTTTATCTAACAGTGTACTTGACACCTTAAGAAATCTTGACATATACCTATAGTGTATTTTTAAGAGAGATCTATGAAGCGCATTTCATGAATGACTGACATGTTTATCTGAAGTGAAACCCCCTGTGACTTCACCTGTCAGTCAAACCCTCTATTGCTCTCAGCAAGCACGAATCCCTTCTCTTTATACACTCACTGTTTCATCATGACTGTTTATTATGTTCTGTTATTGAGGCAAATATGGCTGATGTTCCTTTAAGGCCTTTAAAGGATGGAGAATGATTCATTAAATTTATAGGAACTGCTGTTAAACACAGAGTTGAGTGAATTAACACCATAACACAGGGCTGAGAAATGTGAGAAAAGAGAGGAGCTCTGTGTTCATCACCTGCTTTAAGTCTCAGTTGAACTTTATTTCTGTGTGTGTCTGCAAGTGTGCTAGCCTCTTTATCAGTGTCTATGTTCAAACGTTGCATCAGCATGTTGTTGTTGTTGCTGCTGCAGACTTCATGGTGCCAGAAATTCAACCTCTTTCAGCTCTGAGGCTGTCTGAACAGGCAGCAAGAAAGTGCAACATGAACGCAATCCAAGCACTCAAAACACTGGATCAAGTTTAAGGAAACTGAAGAATATGACCAGAGATTAAGCAAAATCACTAAAACATTTAAGATACTGCCATGCATTTTAGCAGCATATTCATGCCATACTTCAATATTCTTTAACAGGATGGCAGGATGATACACAGGATGAACTGTGGACAGATTACAGAAGAATCATTGTGGATAGTAACTCAGCACTGTTTTGCACAACCTTGTTGCTTGTTCAAAAATATGTAATGTCTTTGGTACAGCAGTTGCAGCTTAGAACAATCTAAATCTATACACTTATGATACTGTACATGAATAGAATTGTATGCATAGAATTAAAATATTCTACAGTCTAATAAGCACTTCATCTCTGTAAAATGATTACTTAGTTTAATTGTGTGTAGTAATGTTTAAAGATTGCTTTTTTTCTTACATGCAGAACAAAACTTGCAGCGTATACCTTGTACAACCTGCTTTCGTAATGTCAACTATGGCCATGCCTATAAAGAAACTTTTCCTTTGAGTCTTTTATCAGGGTCACCTCTTTTGATGCATAAACTGCTGTTCAAGCACCAACCTTTTGTTGAAAACCATTCCAAATGATCCTTTTTACTTTCTTATGAGTAACTCTTAACTCTAAAATATGTCAGACTGTCCTTGAATTCATAACCAGGAAACCAACTTTTCGAAACAGTGTCTGCTCACAGCTGCAGTGACACAATGGTAAGGACTACATGTTCTCTGTAATAGATCTCAGTCCAATTGAATTAAATTATCTTGACCTTAGACTGCCTGAGGACAAAAAATATGCTGAACTTCTGGAAAATGAGTGGCAGTAAAGTATATGGGATTTGTAGCTCATGATCAAAAACAGACCGATGACTCTGTGAGGATGGAACAGCAGAAGAAGAACAAGATTTACTTTATTTATTTCAATTCCTCTTGGGGAATTCACAAATAATAACAAAAGAAAAGCTTCTCTTTGTAAGTTTTCTGAGGGACAATTTTACTACCAATATTAATGGTATTACCAAGAGTGCACATTCAAAATGCGCCTTTGCGTACCAGGCAGCAACTGAACTGGTTCTGGGTTATAGACTGGACAGTTTTGGAAATGGGATCACTTTGGATGGACACAACAGTTTGCACTGTGAATATGTTACAAACCAGCAACAGACATTAAGCAGCGCTTTACCGTCCTGTCGCCTACAAAGAAACATCAACCCAAACTCGAGCAGAAGAAAAGACTTCTCTGAAAACAATGAGTGCACGGAAATGTGGTGCGAGACAAACTGTCTACATCCACATGTAGGAGACAAAATGTGCATTTTAAGCATGCTTAAAGAATTTCAATCATCATCACTTGATAAACCAGAAAAGAGTAAGGCAAAAGCTAATGCTACAAAGCAAGCTAGTCAAGGTGAAAAGTCCAGTCACCCACTTGCTAAATGGCAAAACAAATTGAATGTAGAACATTGCCAAGCTCTGTATGATGTTTTCCTTTCAGCATTTTGTGAGGCTAAACATGCATATCCCCTGTCTGCTGAGGATTTTGCTTTATTCAAGTGGCCAGGGAAAATGTCCAAGGTGCATGTTCATGTAAAGGAGGATAATGCAGTCAAACTAGTTAAGAGAAAAACTGCCAGCTGCTGAATTTTGGGGAACGATGCTCTTTGATGGATCAGAGGACATCACAAAAAACACTTTGCAACTTGAGAGAGACTCCACTGTAAGAGAGTAAATGTGCTTAAAAGCAAACAGGAAACTGCGTGATGGCGCCCTCTGTCTATGACTGTGGTGGTTACATTGTTTCTTACACTGTACATCTCAACATAGTGAAAACCAAGTCTGGATCTCATCTGTCACATACTCGTCTCTCAGTCCTGATGAACATTCACCTGTCAAGGATGACCAGATATATTTGTCTCAAAGCCAGCTGTTAACCAGAGACTGGTCTCCAATGCAGAAGCTCACAAGAAGGACAGTGAGGGAGACACTCAGGAGGACAGCAAGGAAGACTGTCTCTAATAAGACCAGACTATGTATGGAGTGACACTATCTCCTGGTATCTGCTGGTACTCACCTGAGTACGTGACTAAAAAGTTATGTGCACCCCTGATTATTAATCCAGCTTTCAAGGCTAGCGTATGTAGTATTGACTTTATTCAGCCTCACTTGATGCAGGTACATTATGTATTACATCGACGTCCAATTGCACAGTGAAGCTTTCATTCATGAAGCTGAAACCCTGGAGGCTGACCTCAGAGCTCACTTTACAACCACGTCTACTGTCGGTACACTGTGTGAGGCAGCTTCTCGCACTGAAAAATACATATGTTGATATTTAGCTTACAAACACCAATGGCCAAACACCAATTACCTTTTGTATGCTGGATAATTGAGCTAATGATCACAGTGTAACCAGTTGAGCTTCAGCTTCAGTGATGACAGTGTTTGAAAACAACAATAGCGATGCTGCTATAGCATTGGTCATATCATTCATTCATTCATCTTCTATACCCCTGATTATCCCTTTCGGGGTTGGGGGGGGGCTGGAGCCTATCCCAGCTGTCAACGGGCGAGAGGCGGGGTACACCCTGAGCCGGTCGCCAGCTGACTGCAATTGGTCATATCAGTGCAGCAGAATATTCCTTTATTGAAATCAGAGCAGAGAACAGCTATGAAGGCTTTTTTCAATGGCAGAATGCATTTTTGCTCCTCTCCCAGCTTCAGGAAGAGTTTCCAGATTGTTCATCCAAACACATGCCTTTTTTGAAAGTGCCTACACTTTTCCACTCACTTGTTGGTGAGCTGATTGGATCAAAATAAGCCTTTAGATGTTATTTAATTTGTTATTTATTATTAGATTTTTTTTCAGGAGTCGTCTGGACTGCCTCTACCTTCTCTCAGACTAAGGCATTGCTCTTAGAGCTAAATGGCTTTGTTGCTGACTTTTAAGTCCTTAAATTACAGCTGACAGGAGTTATTTTCATTCATTCATTCATCTTCTATACCCCTTATATCCTATCCCAGCTGTCAACAGGCGAGAGGCGGGGTACACCCTGAGCCGGTCGCCAGCCGACTGCAGGGCAACATACACACAAGCATTCACTCTCACACTCATACCTAAGGGCAATTTAGAGTCACCAATTAACCTAGTGAGCAACCTTCTTGCTGTGAGGCACGCGCACTACCTGCTGCGCCACCGTGCCGCCCAGGAGTTATTCTAACTTAGCCAATTAGTTAGTTATTATCATTAGTTATTTTCGTTATTTTCAGCATTAAGATCAAAACTCCTATCATTTGTATTTTAATAAACCATGCATTTCATCATAGAACTTGCGGGATGTAATGTTATCTAGCCATCTTTCATCTGTTGTAAGAGGAAATTATTTTTGCGATATAATAATGCCATTTATTTGCATACAGTATTGTCTAGCCAATCTTATTCGCTTCACTAATTCTTTAATTATATTGTTAAGTTTGTTTATACACTGTATGTTATATTTTTTTATTGATATGAGTCTGTATAGGTTTGACTAGGGATTCATGTGTTTTGTGTGGTTCTTGTTCTTGCAAATATCATGGATAATGTATGTGGGGAAAACACTACTCTTACTAATTACTATTTTAGTGCCAAATTTTGTGCTACAAGATCAGTTTTCACGAAGGAAAACTGATTTATTGAAGCTGGAGTGAGCAATGTTCTTCAGGTATGATATTGTTACCATTATGTAAGCACTAAAAAGATGCATTTACTCTGGATAGTGACATTCGCTTTACCTACTAACTTCCAGTTATGTTTCTCTGTAAGCTGATTACAGCTGATTACATTTTTACTGCAGTTCACTGCAACCATAGAGTTGTAACCTTAAAGGGGCATTCCATGATTTAGAATTTTATATTTACTATTTGGGGGACTTACATACTTTTGAATTACGGATGAAATGGGCAAAGTCAAAGCTGCAGAGGCCAATAAATTCTAGCTTTGAAGTTCCTGCTATGGGTTAAGCTTCAAAAACACTGAATCACTTCTCTTAATGCAATTTAATAGTGTCTTTTTTTAAATTCTTCTTGCCTGGTAATTGCTCACAGCTCCATGGCACCACTTCACAACACCGGCTGTCTGTTAAAAATATACTGTCTCCAAGTTCAAGCTGAGATACCTGCGTGATACCACTCTGATGTCACTTTTTGACTAACTTTTTCAGACTTAATAAAGCTCCTTGGGGGCAACAGAAAACTCAGGCTGCAACAACTGTTTTCAGAGGCTTGACTGTGACTTATAAAATCAGAGTAGCCCATTGATATGTATGCACAATTAAAAGTGTCATGTCCACATAACTCTGTCGTCCCATTGTGCTTTCAGGAATGCAGTCACATCAGACTAAATTTGCCATTTGAAATCAGTCAGACCATTTAATGAAGAAGATAACAGTGAAATCCACTGGTGCTCACTTTGATGGAGGTTCTGAAGCTCCTCTCAGGGAATAGATGGGCTGAATTCAGGTCAATTTAGATTTGAGTGTAATAACAGTTTACCCTCAGCTATACAACACAAAGTCATCAGGAGCTGATTAGCACTGCAGGGCACTAACAGGGCTGTTCATGAGTTTACAGAGGAACAAAGAAAAGAGTCAGAGATATACAATTCACGCAAAACTCACTGAGTAAATAGATGAGAAAAAATAACTCTCCACACTAAAACCCCTTAAAAAGGTTTGATCATTGCTCAGTAACTCCACAAGATGTACATTTTTGACCCAGGACCTATTTTTGGCATTTTCATCATTGCAATGTAATATGTTAAATGTCAGTACTTAATTCATAGTAGCACCATATGTGCCTGCTGGTGCAAACCAGTGCATACACTCTGGGCCAATGAAGTTAAAAAATGATTCAACTCAACACACACAACACACTAATGACTCCTGTCTACATCTGAGTTTTCAATTATACTTTATATAACCCCCTGGGTTATTTTGTTCACAAAACCCGGGGTTAGGATGTTTTGATAGATGAAGTTTGTGTCTGCAGTTTCATCCAGATGCAGGTTTTGAAATCCAAAGAGGCCGTCAATGCCCAACACAGGGTTGTCTTGCAGCCACAAGGGATGTTTGTGTGGAGCTATCATGAAGCCTGTGTGCGCTGTTTACGGCATTAGGCCTTGGTGTTATTGCCTTCAACTGTTCAGCTGTGAATGCCACTCGACATTGTGGGAAATCTCTTGCTAGCTCCCAGCTACAGCCACAGTTTCAAAGACCCAAATGAAGACCATAGCGATCTGGATCACACACCATGCTGCATAACTCAGACCTCCTACAGCCAAGATGGAGAGTACTGACCTCTGTTTAAGATCCAACGCAGGGGATACGTGTCATAGTGTGACCGATCGTGCTGTGGACAACCAAACCTCCTGGGATGACTAGAACTGAATATGCCTCTCCGTTGACAGGATCCTGGCAGTGTTTAAACATGTCCTCAGCAGTGCAATCCCTATCAAATGGTACTCAGCCGGGTCAGTAGTTTCAAGTCCCTCAAGAGGCCGGCCTCCAGTCAGGTGTATCCAAATGTATGCATGAGCTTCTTCAGTTAAATGCAGCGAACATGCATGTTGTACATCCCGCAATATGTAGTCACTCACCTCCTGTTCAAAAACTTTGTGGTACTGTTGCAGCTGCCTATCTTCATGACACAGATTGCCTTCAACATCAACTGCTGTGAGTGTCCCAGCGGCCATGGCAGCCTTGATCACAGTCTTTGTAGTCTCAATCATGCCTGAAACCACCTTTTCCGAAGAGAGGTGAAACCAGTCATCCAGCTAAGCTATGACAGGCCTGGACATTCCACTGACCAACCCATAGTAGTGGTCCATCGTGGACTGAGAATCACCATCAGCAGAGAAGGAGACCCTTCAGTAGCCCCAAACATATCTTTCCCCTGTTGATGAATGAGTTACATTCTCACAAAACACATTGCCATGACCTTGCTCACTGATCGGTTTTCAAACATTTTACATTGACAGGCTGTAAAGTTAGTCTGATGAGGGCACCTAGACTTTTAAAAGGGGGAGGATGTAATCCCTTGGGCTATTTCCTCGGTTTATCTGTACAGCCATATAAACGATAAAATGTGGTTAAATGTCTATTTCCATCACAGTCATGTGATTTACAACTGACAATGAATGCATCATAATCTGTTTCTTTACCAGCCCAAGCATCAGCTGGAACCCGGAGATCATGAACATGAGCCTTATGTTTGAGCCATTTAACAATGGAGTCAGTCCATAAACAGCATGCTGGTTTTCTTTTTTGGCCAAATTTCAATTTGTGCACAAAAATGTGCTAATCCCACAAAATAAATAAATAAAAAAGAGAAGATGTGATGCAGGCTGAATGAATTACCACTCCACCAGAAAGACCAAGACAAATACACAAAAAAGCAGCTGTGTTAAATCAGAAGTCCCTGCTTCCAGGCTAGACAGAGGCATGTTAACCCATTAGAAAACAAGAGGAAACACAAATGCATTCTTAGGCCCTTCAAGTTTGTTTTGAGTAAAGCCTGCAGCCCCAAAGCCTGAACAAAACAATTGACTGAGAGGAAACAGGGAAAAGGAAGAGTCATTTCAGTGGCAGCATGATTCAATCAATGCCTCTGTCAGACGCACAGCTGAGATTACAGCATCATCCATTGTTGAATTGGTTTTGGGATTTAATGGAAAAACTAATAACCCATCATCTGCCTGATTGTGTAATACAAAATATTCCTGTGTCATCTACAAGGCGTGTTATGCAGGAGTGGAAGTAACAAATTACATTTCCTCTCTTAACAACAAAACAAAATTGGCTTTTTGTACACTTGTATTTTTGGGGCATTTTAAAAAATATTTAATAAAGTATTTTTTATCTCAAGTATTGTACCTTGCCACATTTCAAGTTGCAGCTTTTACAGAATCAAAACAGAAGTCTTAAAAAATTCATAGTAAACTGTGTAAGAACCCAACAAAATAAAGGAGCCAAATCACCAGCAGTGGTGTGTCTGTTCAACTGTCTGTCTGTCTGTCTGTCTGTCTGACTGAAGCTGCTGGTCTGCAGTTGCAGGAGAGTAAAGCTTTATATCCAGTGAGCTGACTCTGCACTAAACTGACACTCCAAAAATGATACATGTTGACTGTGTACCTGATTAATCTGCCTTAATTCATCACTTTTACTAATCCATCCTTCTTTGAGTGCCCAGTGACCTTAATCAAACTCACTGATGGTGCATGCTGGGTCTATTTAAAATACTCAGTGCTACTATGCTCATGGTGGGTCCTCCAGCGGTGACTTCTATGTTTGCTTTGGAACTTCTTCCTTCAGTGATGTGTGTGAGGTCTTTCTGGAGTAATAATCCCTGTCATAGCAGCTCAACACTGACAGACAGGCTGAGTCGACAGGTTCTCTTATGCACTGAGAATGTGGTGAGAAGTTGAACGTAGAGCCGATTATGGAGGACTTCATGGTGCACACACACCCTCACTGATTCTTGTGGCTCTCTTGTCAGAGCAGGACATCAGCAACCGTGTTGTGTGTTGTTACAAAAACTGCATGTTGTTTAAAAACTCTCTCTTTTTCATGTAATGAAGCATTTGTTGGCTGCAGCTGCTGGAAAGTGGAATTAATATTGTTTATACATCTCTGCATTGGTTGCCTTGGCGATGCCATATCTGCTGTTAAAGCTGGAATTTCTTCATCTCTATAGCCTAATAATGCTGCACCCACCACAGCATCGAGAGCAATTTTTATTAATGGTTGATCATTTTTCTACAGTTATCTTCCTTTCTGATAAATTCTGGTTGGGCAAATCAGAGGAAGGCAGTTATGTATTTATAACTGATAAGTGTTGTTTGCATTGGCTCTAAGTATCTGTCTATAAAAAGCAATGTATTGTTGGTTTGCTGGGGCTCAGTGGTACAGTTCACACCTGGGGATGGCATGACATACCTTCACTGCTGTAAACATTGGCTTGTTTACTTACTTTATACACTTTATTTTGTCATCTAAAGGTATTCTTTAATTTAATACCTCTATCACATAACATTATCACAATCATTCACTACCCCCCTTTTAAAAAGGAAATGCAGTAACAGTACTCACAGTACATTTTAGAGAATTCAGGGTAATTTCTATTCCTGGTGTTATGTAATTCTGCACATACTGCCCCATTTACACGTGTTTGCATAATTTATAGTGTTTGTAATGAAGAGCATTATTATGTAAGATTAGTGCTGGCTTGACAGTTTGAGCAACCCATAATGTGAAAGAGCGTGGAAAGTAATATCTCATGAGGCTTTTAAATGTGAGCTATGTCTGCATGTTGCCAGCTGAGACAGCACGTTATTCTAGAAGAGCCAGAACTACAGAGCATCTGCAAAGTGCACATAGGGCGATCTCAAATCCTGCTTAAGTCTGGTCTTAACTTCGGACTTGCCTAGGTCTCACTGGCATTTTGACACAGTCTCATGGGTGTTTTCACTCTTTCTTGTCTCTGCCTCATCAGTGTTTTGTCTCAGACTTGTCCGGACTTTAAGGGCATTTTGACTTGGAAATGTCTCAACTTCAAATGACCTTTGATTCAGACTGAGTGTGTTTTGTGGGTGGTATGATTTATGCTGGTCTCAGTCNACACACACACACACACAGCCTGCGGATCAATCATGTTTCTCTCCCTCTAACTTTCTCTGACCTCCTTCTTCTCTGTGCACTTTGTGTGACTTTCTCCCTCTTTCCTTTCATGTCTTACAGTCTCTGCATCTGTCTGTCGATCAGATATCTATCAGTCTGCTGGGTGAGGCTGTCCTGAGCTGAGGACTTGCTTCATGATGCACCTTAACCTAATGAGGAACTCGGCTGGATCAAACAGTCACTGTATTATTCATGGTGATCCCAACCACTGTGCACACATAAACACACACAGACTGGCACCAAAGTTCCTCCTGACAGTTCCTCATTAAAGTTTTATGAACCAGCCCATTGGGTAGAGACTCTTACAGTAAAGCGTGTCTGAATTTTTCCTCCTTTTCCCTCTCACCTGCCTGAAAGTGAACCTGTCTTTATCAGCTTCTTCCGCTCAGTCTTTTTTCTCTCCATCTCATTACTTTTGCATCTCTTGGTGTTTTCTCTCTTACTTTTAACAGTATAATATATTACATTATATATAACCTGTGTCTTGTCATTTCCACCTTGCAGCAGCTCATAAATATTCCAAGTGGATATTTACAAAAACTGTGTAAGAAATTGTCAAGATATAGTAAGAAAGTCCCTGAGTGACTGGCTCATGATGCAACACACTGTATACTGTTACACTAACTGCCAATTTATTACATTTAAGGTGGACATATTGGTGGAGTCTTTGTTGTTCAGTAAAATATTACATTTCCTGATTTTACAACCAGTATATTAACAGCAATTGTCTTTTCTTATTTTTCCCACTTCCCAATAGATCAAATATGTCAATTCATGACTGTATTTTTTTTTAATTATTATTTTAATCATTCCAGTTACTTAAAATAAACTTAAAATATGGCGGAATATGGTTGTGTACTGGTGTTCAAATTTGAATGAAGAACTTCATGACTATAATGACACTATTCCTGTAACTGTCTTCTGCACGGCTACACCTGATCACATCTCACATTTTTCCTCTGTTTTCATGTGCAATCTTCATTTTTAAATTACCTAAGTGTGTGTGTATTGTGTATATTGTAAATTACCATAGGCTATAAAACACCTGAGCAATATTTTTTTGTCCTCTGACTTCTTGCACTCTGTCTTGTTGCTGCTGTAACATGTGAATTTCCCCCATTGTGGGATAAATAAAGTCTATCTCATCTCATCTCATCTCATCTCATCTTATCTTATCTTATCTTATCTTATCTCTTTAGTTCAGATTTGGTTGGGTTTAAGCATAACTACTACTTGATTACATTTAGGAAATTTACCCCGTGGTCAGTACTCCCTTTGCATCTAAAGTAACCTGAGAACCACAGCACACATTCCAGCTTCACCTCAGACATAGACTCCCTCAGGTCCTTTTTATTCAAATGAAAAAATCTCAAATCCAAAGGAAAGGCAGCTCAAAATTCACTATGGATATCCGAGGTCAAGGTGGCCCTCACCAGAAAAATGGCAGCACCATGGTAACGTTTTCCTTAAGCGAGTTCAGTCAAGACACTGAAACACAAATTGCTCTCTGACCATTGGGAGCAATTTGGGGTTCAGCATCTTGCTCCTATGGTAAGGGAGCAATTTGCTTGCTGCCATTGGTGTGTGAGTGTGTGCTTGTAAAGTGGTTTGGGTAAAAGCGTTACATAAATGTAGTCATTTAGCATTTACGAGTTATGTTGGAAGTGCAAATAATGTCTGTGTATAAAAAGCAAGGGTGGAAGTAGTGTTACAATGTTATATTGCTGCAAAACCTCTGAGGAAGGAGTTTAATGAGGATGGGACTGATAAATACAAAACTGAAAAATCTAACCTTATCCCTGAAGACTTCCCTTCACATCCATCTCCTACCAACAGTTACCATTGGTTTCTTGTAACCACAACCATGATCCTTCCCTGATCTTAACCAAGGTATTTTTTAACTATGACCATGATCTCAAACTACACTACCCTTTAGAAAAAGAGTGGCAGGTCAGAAAGCACTCATATGACCGTTATGCTTGTTACATGTGTATGTGCCAATTTGGAAGGCACATGCATGATTTATATTATTGTCATTTAGGTATGAGGACATGTGAGAACATTGGCCCAGGTCAAAGCAGAGGTAAGGTTGCTGGAAAAGGTTGCTGAAAACTGCTCAAGCAGGGTCAACACGTTAATGAATGAGTGAAGTGAATGAGTGCCACTGTTCTGTGTTCTTGGATAAGAAAACGCTTTTTTCAGCCTCTAATCAGGTTATATTTGGAGTGTTGGTCATTAACATAATGGCATCAAAGAATCTGTAACAGATGCTCTCAGTGTAGACACAGTCAGCCGTGTGAAAAACGGCTTCAAAGTGGAAGAGGATTGCATGGTTTTTCTCCCAAACCTGTAATATGTCCAACACGGATCCAGACTGCATGGGCACTTTTTTTTTTTTTTTTTTTTTTTTTTGCAGTACTAGAATTTAGTTTTATTCTGCAGGGAAAGGTGCACTATACACTCATAATGTAAAGGCCAATGAGATATGGTTTGTGGCAGCAGCAAGGTATTTGTTTAAGAAGGCACAACCATTTGCTTCACAGAGCAGAGGGACTAATTATTTCTCCTGGGGGATTACAGAAAAAAACACATGCATCACAGACTGCTCTTAAGCTGAAAGGGTGGAAGTCATTGTCTGAATTAGCCACTTTTCACTATACACTCAAGCATGATGTAAAGTTTGAGTAGATGAAGGAAAAAGATCACAGAAAAAAAAAATTCTAGGCCTCTTTATATTCTCTTCATAGAACAACAAACATCTTTTTAACTTTCTCCAGAAAAAAGAAATTGTATTTTAAGTTCAAAGAAAATTTTAAAACAGACTGGTATGCACAAAATGTAAAGCCGTTCTACTGGCCCGGACATGGTGTACAGCACATTTTCAGATTTCTTGAGATCAAGAGAAAATTGTTTGTCTCAGCAATGGCTTGATGCTATTGCAGTAACTCATACAGATTACTATGATTATGTCACAGAGCACGAAAGAAGTAATGGAGTCTGGAGGAAGATTGTACATTAAGCATAATAACACTGAACCAAGTAAAACAGCTATTGAGAAGCTCCAGAGGGTTCTATTTTTAGCTCTTCCCCAACTCTTTGTCACAAAACCACAGGGGTTTGTACTATAATGTCATCTTTATATAGGCTTTTTTCCCTACACAGCAATCAAAATTGTAAAATAAATAAATAAATAAATAAAACAAGGATTATACAGCTCTGTCAAAACCTTGTTGCTTGAGACAAAGACAGCCCCGTGAAAAATGACTTCAGGAGGACCTTGTGTGCACTTCATCTCTGACATGTCAGCTGGAGTAGTTACAGGTCCTTAGGTCAAAAGACAGAGCAACTAAAAGCCAAACAAATGGGAAAAAATAAAGATTGTCACCACCATCACCTGCTGATAAATTGAGACATTGTTGCAATTACCAACTCATAAAAACTTATTATGCTCAGTCTGGAACAGTGAGCAGTAGAAATAATGAGGTATTTATTTTACTTGGCTCACCAGTTTGCTCCAAATGAAGCATGGTGAGTGGCAAATTAGTTTGAATAATAACAGTTCTTCATTTGTTTGTCACAAATGATTGTTCATCATTGCATGATAGAGAAAAATTAGAGACAGTATGCAGCACAAATAATTTGGAGAACCAATTTCAAGTGATTTTACTCACTTTGAAAGTTTTGCTTTGATATTGTTAATACCCTTTCATAAACCTATCTTAACATTTGATACTGTTTTTCATAATATTTTATTGGAAAATAGCACTGGATGAATGTTCCTTTAAATCATTTCCTGATTTGATCTCACTGATAGAACTGGGAAATAGTTTCTAGTGTTAATTGAGCTTAGTGGGTGTTCCACAAAGCTATACTATTGGTCCACTTCTGTTCACAACATACATAAAAAATATAATCTCTGCCTCTACACACTATAACACACATTTTGTAAATTGTAGTCCTTTTTGATGCATTTTGGGAGTTTGTTTGAAATTTAAAAAAATATATCTACTGTTTGTATACTACTAAAAATACTAATGTATACTATTATAAAGATTACTGAAGATTATCCTACCTACGGGCAAAATCCACACCCTGTAGATTTGTCAAAATGAAATTGTAAAATGTAAGAAATATTCCAAAATCTCACTAGATAAAATTGAATTTTAACTGCTTTGGGCAATTTGGGATTTAGTGTCTTGCCCAAGGACATTTTGACATGTGGACAAGGGTAGCTGGGGACTGAACCATCAGCCCTGTGATAATGGACGATCTGCTCACTTTTTTTTCACTAATGAAAAAAAGCGATGTATATACGAAACATTTTCACAAAGAAAAAGGATTCAAGGTAGTCCAGGCAAGGATAGGGAAAGTAGGGGAAGAGTTATGGAATAGTGCATTAATGGTTTACTATTCTGATATTGGTTTGTGTGTTCAAGTAATTGGTTTAGTCTATGTATAAAAGAAATTCATTCATATCAGGTGGCACATGCTCATTGCAACCTTTTAATGACCGGGACAGGAAAGAGAAGAGAACTGGAGAGAGAAGAGGACATGAGGAGTGTGACAGACAGATGAAACAACAAGAGATCTCCTGGAGAGGTGAAGAAGAGAAGAGTGTGTCATGTCCTGTGCTGCAGGGTTTCTCTGTCCATCCCTCCCTCTCTCCCTCTCTCTCTCTCTCTCTGTCTTTGTTGAACACATCACTGACTGCCTCCAAACCTCTCTGGTCTTCAGTATCCTCTGGCTTCAGACACATAGCCCCCACATTGACTGGACTGCTGGAAAAAATCATCTCTTGGAGCACATTTTGCTACACTGTTTGCATTCTGCCTCCTGACATAAACTCTGTCCCAGAGGTTTATCATGTCTTGGCTCCTGTGTTAACCTCCGGCCTGGTGTTCCCTTTCCCAACAGTCAGCTCTACAACCTTGTCCCACCTCCTCTCTTTCTTTGCTTCTTGGCAAAAAAGCTGGTACACTAAGACCTTGTATTGACTTCAATGGCATTAAAATCATTACATTTGAGAACAAATATCCAATGACTTTAATCAGCTGCGCTTTAGCCCAACTCCAGACAGCTGATATCTTTTTCATACTGGACCTATGCAATGCATCTGTGATGGTGTTGGGAAATGGGAAAAAAAACAGCATTCAACACTGCCTTGGGACACTTCGAGTACTTGTACTTTGAGTAATGTCTTTTGATTTCACAAATGTTCTTATTGTGTTCCTTGTGCGGTATCATCTGTAACAGGTTTGTGTTTGTTTACTTCTGGCATTCAGATTTTCTCCAAGACCCTCTCTGAGCACCTGTGTCGGGTCAAAGTGTGCCATGACTGATACTAACCTCCACCCTTGTGCCTTTTTCCCCTGCAGACTCTCAAATTATGACATTAGCAATTGCGAGCTCCCTGCTATTGAACTGGCCCTGGAGGACTGGCGCCATTGGCTGGAGGGAGCAGGCCAGCCATTTGTGATGGGGATAGATCAATGAATAAATGAATTCCAGACAAACCAGGTAGGCTCTGCAGTTTGGTAGGCTTAATTTCACTCTAACATATCACCAAGGTTCCCAGAACATGATGCCTATTATCATGATCACGATTGTTGACTGATTTTCTAAGCGTGCTCACTTTCTTCCCTGTCCAAACTCCCCTCTGCTAGAGAGACCACTGACCTCTCAGTTGAACATGTTTTCTGCCTCCATGGGACCCAAAGACATTGTGTCAGAGAGCGAACTCTCCTAAGCCCCACCTTTCATATCTCCCAAGTCGAGCCTGTTTCCTCCAGTCCTCTGTGCCCCTTTTGTGTGAGACCTACTAGCATTACTGGGATCGGCACTGTGTCCGCGTCTTCCACTAGGTCCAGTTCAATTGTGCCATTACAGTGTTTCAACACAAGCCTTTGCCTTGCTATGTGGCACCTTCACTGATGTAGTGTAATCATGTGAGGCAGGTACACCACCTTTCCCACTCCCACAGCACATGCCGTCGTCTCCCCGCTGTGCAGGCTGACAGATGAAGTGCTGGTGGAAACGGGACGCTCTCTGATCACAGCAACTGGAGCTAACTGAGGACCATGTAAGGTAACCATGACGACTAGGGAGGGGAGGGGATGCAGCTTCCAGAGGGTGGGCAGGAATGCATTGGCTGAAGTTTAAAGTGAAAATAGGTGGTGATAATGTCATGTGTGCTGTAGCTCAGTGTAGCATTGCCTGGAACCACACTATTCCAGCTCCAGCAGCCAACTGCCCACGTTCAGTAGTAAACACAAATGTACTGATCATATCATTGACCATTAAATCGATGTTGAGAACTGCTCTTTTACAGAACTGTTTGCATCTTGCTACACTATCTACACTGGTTTCCACTTTGCCACACACCTTGAATGCATTACACATAAGCACCCTCTGACCAATGTCCTTCAGACATAATATGTCATCCCACCATCACTTTTTGGGTCTCCACTCCTGATATCCACATATATGTCCCCAGTGCAAAAAGTGTCATCTAGGTAAAATGAAATATCTTTTCGAGGTAAGATTTCAAGCTTTTTTGTCCTTAATTATCTAAATAAGATATTATAACTTCTCACTGAGATTATCTTTTATTACTCATTCTGAGTAACTTAATGTTGGAAACTAGAATTTCCATTATAATAAAGCTGTTTGATCAACACTGACAAAACTGCTTTGATGAATTAAAATATTTTTACTTGCTTTAAAATTAAAAATAAAGATTTCCTGTTCTGTTGGTGGATAATTTTGCTTATTTCTGTGGCAATAGAGCTGAGTTTTTACAGTTATATGTCTGTCTTTGTGAGGCACTTTGATACAAAACCTGTTGGCTTTTTATAGTGATATATAAAGACATAATCTTGAACTTGAACTCCTTTTTTTTTTCTTTCTTTTTTTTTTAAATTGGACGTACAGGGAAGAGTCCAGGAATCATCTGAACAGATGTCCAAACCACCTCAACTTCTACCCTGAGCTCCTGGGTATTTCAACCTCTCTCTAAGGCCATGTTCAGACCTATTTTAGTCTTGCAGGAAAAGGTGCAGACTTATCATTCATGTGAATGAGGCTAGTCCAAAAAGATTCAGGGCCATCTGACAAAAAAGTGTAACCTGATTCAACTTTTACCAAAACGCAACGCAGTGTTATGTGTGTCATTTTGATGGGCAATCAAACATATGTGAGTGCAAATCCATGCTAGATTACTTTGTCATGTAAATAGCATATTTCTTGTTTACACTGTTTACACTGTGGTCATTGCAATTATAGCTTTCCATAGTTATAAAATCATTTCTATTTTACACCTCTGTCCAGTGTTTTTGTCAGGCACTAGTCTGTGTCACTTACTGTTTTATTTTGTAAGGGTTTTCACTTCCTGTTTTGTGTTGTCTTGTTTGGTGTCTTGACTTCCCCATGTGTGTGATTGTTCATTGTCTACACTTGTGTCTAATTGTTCTACCCTTCGTGTGTATATATACCTGCCCTTCCCAGTGTGTCTTTGTCAGATTGTCTACGTCCTTGTGTCAGTAGCTTTCCGGTGTTTTCCTCGTGTTTTGACCTCCTCATGTTTCGACCTATTTTGTCTCTTGTTGCCTTTTTGCCCAGCGTCTTTGTACCTTTGCCTTCCATACGGTTTATCTGGTTTTGAACTCTAGCTTGGTTTTGTGACTCCCGACCTGCCTAGTGATTTTGTACTGTTGATTTTCCAGACTGATTCCCGTGTACCAACCTCGAACTGCCAATAAACCGCCTGTCATCACCTGTCAGTCTCTGGTCTGCTCTGCAGGTCCCCAGTTTGTCTATCTGAATTCTGACAGTTTTGGCATTTGAGAGTCCTTCAGACTCATGCATCTCTTACTCAAACTGGACTTCCAAGGTCATATTTCATTATCGCAGGAGTACCTGAAGCAACACTACCCCACCAATACTGCTCCTTTTGATGTGAAAACCCAGTAAAGACCTCAGCATACATCGGGCTGTGTCTGACATGTTTTTTTTTTTTTTTTTAATTGATCGTCTGCTTAAATGTCCACTTCTTGCACAGAACTGAAAATTTAAACAGAGTTTGAAACTTTCACTCAAGCTCAAGCACAACTACTTCCATCACTTTTTTGACTGTCCAAAGACTGTCCAAAAGTGTGTTTGTCCCTGTTTGTATGATTTATTGCTTTGCTTTAGCCTGGTGAATTAATGGTCAGTACTAGGCCTTTTTCACATGAGACATTTTGACATGTCATAGTAGTAACAACATTAACAATGGCTCTGTTCTGTTGTCCTTCTTTGCTCATGCTCAATCTACATCACAGGAAGCACTGGCTGATTTGATTTCATGTTCTCAAAGGACATAGTGACATTTTCGACCACCAACGCTGTCCTGACCTTTTCCTGGTTCAAGGGGGGTAACGGGGGGTCAGCTAACCCAAAGACTGCCTGGTGAATGTAGTTGAGTGTTCAGGAGATAAATAGCCAGATATTTTCCTGACAAAAATGACCGAACTAAAAGGAGAGTCACAACCCCAATGGGATGAGCACATTGTTCTGTGTCTGCTGAGTGTGTAAATTTGCAATTGTCTGCTGAAGTATAAGCCATTTTACTTATAATTTGAGTTATTCTGGCATAAGTAATTCAAATAATGCAGCTTACAGTGAATATAGACTGCTTTGTAGGTAGCATTTAGTAGGGACTGTGGGAAATGCAGCTTAAGGCACTGGCTTCAGCATTCAGTATCAGTCTGACCAATAGTATCAACCCATCACAACAACAATGGATTGTAAATTTTGCATAGATATTCATGGTCTCCAGAGGATGCTTGTCAGTTATTTGATGACCTCCTGACAAGCCTGGATGTAGTTGACAACTGGCTGAATTATTTTGTGATTACATGGTGTATGTCAGACTGTCCAGATTTGTGTTTAATCACATTTTATCAAAACTAACTGGAATACAGAAAACCTGAGGCATAGGATTCCAGAGTAAAATCTACTGGTTGGTTTCTGAGACTCTGAACAACTTAATTAGAGATCCACACCTCATGTTTTGCCCCAGGGGCCAGGGGCTGGTTACTCCGGCCCTGACCCTCGTCATTTCATCTGGAGCCACCACTAACAACCAACACTGCGATCCTAGATGAGGAATAGCTGGATTTAATGTTTTTTGTTTGTTTGTTTGTTTTTTTTGGAATTCTAGGAATTCTTCAGCATCAGAGATGGCAAAATTATCTCTAGATTTTTTTTCTGTCTTATTCTTTAGTACTTAATGAACATTTCAGCCTCATCGGTTTAGACTGTAGGTCTTGTTACTTTTTCCACGACTTTGTGATATAGTTTTATGGCATAGTTAGAAAGGAGTACTCGGCTGTGATAGTGCACAGCTGCAGAAGTAGTTAGATAATGTACTGATGCGTTATATAACTTTATGGAGGTCACATATATGCAGGAACTTTTGGTTTGTTGGCACTGAATCAACGCTGAACGTCCTGGACTCTTGCAGACAGACATCCTAATTAAGTCTTCCTCCTCATCGCCTGGGGAGAGCCAGACTTCTCTGAGTAGCAGATCTCTGCCTGAATTCATTTTGGGCCTTAGCGAGGCATTCTCTGGGGCAGAGGAAGGGTGGGGAATGACAGGGGGGTGGGATGGGAGTGGAGTGGGAGGTGTGATGTTGGTGGAGGGGGCTGTCTGCTCGCTAATAAAACTTGAGCGGCCCGCCGCCCTGCCGAGGCCCCAGCAATTAAAGCTGTGACACAGTGTGGACTGAGCTCACCATGAATTCTGTCTCGTCAATTTGCAGTGATGTTTGGATCATTGCACACACCGCAGGTCACATATCACAACTTGCCAATTAAAGAGCGGAGAGAAAAAGCACTGCAAAAGATAACAGACTTGGCAAGAGATTTTTGTTTGGTATCCAGGCTTATTAAGCTCATTACAGTATATTTTTAGCCAAATCATGCTGCTGCTCCTCCTCAGGTTTCATTTGTATTTACATACATTTGCCTAAAAAATAGATAGTAAAGCTATAATTTAAGTCCTTGTTTCCCATTTCATGTCATTAAAATCATCATATTCACAGTTTCTAAATGATATATACAGATCTGACACTTTCTGAATTACACTGACCAAATTATTTGATGGGTGATGTGTTATACAATGTGTAATGTGATGAAATGTAATGTAATCTGTAAAGTCAAATAATCCACAACAACAGGGGAAGATGAAAAGATTAACCAAAACAACACCATCACTAACAAGGACTAGGAGGAGTAATGATACACAAGTAGACAAACAGGTTTATGAGTAACTGCCACTAATCGAGTGTAAAAGTAAAGGAACAGATCTGATTACCTAACAGAACCTCCAGAAGCCTGTTACCCAGCACATAACCACTGTTCACACAGACTGTCATGGCCATGTAGGTCAATAGTTTACACATACTGGGATTTCAGGCACTTGTTCAATGCTGACAGGTGTTAAGGCCAAATATATTCCTGTCAGCCAGTTCACCTGAATCGATTAGTATGTAAAATATGTACAGCGGTAGTATTTGGTGTCAAAGCTCTGAGCTTATTATTCCCCACAAAGAAACAGCAGAGCAGGGACTGAGGAGTAAAAGTCAGCTAATATTTTATAAATAATTTCCACCACTAGGGGAAGGAAGACTCAGACCCTGCAGGTGGATGCTGGGGTGAAGGTGGAGGTTATTAAATGCAAAACTTGGAGGAGATGGCAAATAAAGAGATGAGGGTAACGTTAACAGAAAGAACTGCAGGGGAGTGAATTTTGTCAGAGTGAGGTGAATCTAATCAACTGGATAAGAAGGTACTTTGATATTTCCTTCCATTTTCAGAGTTTCTGAACATTTTTCCCACTTTGTCTTGTGGATGGTCCCACTTTGAGTTACAAACATCAAACAACTATAATTAACCCCAATGAGAATGATGAGCAGTGGCTGGATCACAAGGCAAACATTTTACATTGTTTAACACCACACACTGTATGATTTTCTCTCCTGACTGTCAGCAACTGACCCACACTGCAATACACTCAGTCCAACTCGGTCCAGACAATTGTGATTCTCAAATTATCCTGTTAGAAATAAATGTATTAACAGTCATAATGTGTTTAGGCCATACTGTGCAACGCAAAGGTTTACAATTTGAGTTGTGTTATACATATATTCTAGCTATGAAAGGCTACATGAGAAGAGGAATCAACTGTCAACATGTTGTATTGGCAAATGAAGCCAACGAATACTATTTTAAAATTTTTGACCTCTTCTAAAAATCTTTTGAGAACAGGACAGTGTTTGAAGAGGAATATGGACGGGCAGAGTGGGATGCTGGATGTAATACTGTAGACACTGCTGGGTTGGTTTTTGATGAAAATTGGGGGGATTACGCACCTCGCTGTTGCACTTGTCACATTTGGTGTACCACAAAGGAGCATTATGGGTCAGAATGAGGTGGCATATGTGACACTGATTGGCCAGCAGCTTCTCATGGCATATATACTGTTAGCAGGTTGAAATGTGTTGTGATGAAGGAAGAGATGGATTGCTTTTTTGCCTGTAACCCCAATTTTCTTCCTACTGTGTCACTGCTGTCACTGACTGCTTCACTGCCTCTCACGCTTCAGTTTCCACTGTTTTACTCTCTGTCTCCCACATATTGTCTCTTTTCCTGAGTGCAACACCTGGGGGACAACATAGGCTCCCACAGTGATGGAATTTCAGTAACAACAGCAGTCTGAGGGAAGCTGGGGGATGTTCTGTTTTCAGTGCAATTGCTTGGCTTTATATTTATCATTATTGGTAACAGCAGGTCAGTGGTCCCAGAGGACCAGTATCAGCTCTCCAGATAATATAAAATCCAGTGTTTACAGTGCTGTGGTTTGCAGTGTTTTGCTACAACAGTTTTAGCAGTTTAAACTTTTCTTATCAACTGATTGTTTTTATAAAAGCAGGTTTATGGTGATGCTGCAGCACCCTTTAAAAAGTTATGGAAAGTTAATTATAATGTTGTGGTGGATTCCACTGATATTGGTCCGTAGGTAGTGCCATCATACATGACAACTGCCCTCAAAGTGAGACTGTTGAAACAATGGTTGGTGGCTAATGTTGGCTAATGTTAGCAAATATATAAATAAATACATATTTTCTTAAAACATGAAATGACATGACACAAGTGTGCCAGATGTGTTACAAGTGAAAAGTAATTTTTATTGCACTAATCTGCATCAAACCAAAGGAATGACTTCATCCCTCTGTCCTCGTATTTCTGTCTTGTTTTTTGTGTCAGTGTGGGCGCAGAAGTTAGAATGTGAAATACTCAGTGTAGATAAGAGGCAGAAATAGTTAACACAATGGATCCATGAATGAATACCTTTAAAAGAAAGAAAAATGAGACATCACTGAAACATGTCAGGCGCCGCACTGTCAGATCAGATCACGCTGCAAAGATAGAATTCTCAATCAACAGAATTCTCTGCATTGTGTAAAAGGAGGAGCGCAGAGTTGCAGAGGCAGACTTTTCAGTGTAGAACCCACCAGAAGAATGTAACTTTCCTCTTCATTTGAATCTTGAAACTGAGGGAATAAGAAATTCTAAAAGAAAGTGCTGAGCTCAGCATCTGTTGGCCACTTTAGTATTGCCTCTATTGTCTTATGGATGAGTGGGAGAAAAGAAATTATCCCTGGCCTTTTAGAGAACTTCTGAAGCATCACAGTTAGCTCTCTAAAGCTCTCTGCAGGGAGCAGAGGGAAACTGGTGGAGCTAGTCTGAGTTCCAAACTGCAGTTTAAATGAATGTCAGATGAACCTCGGGACAAAGTTTGCCTCTATCCCCAAGACACACAGAGATTGCGCCTTCACAAACATCCCTACAGCCAGCCCTCCAGTCACAAACTGACAGGCAACACACAGCTTTCAAACCATGTGGCTACTCCCTCCTGCGTGGCCCTCGGCTGTTGAAGAAGGGGCTATTTGTTTGCCATCCATCACAATATTGCTGAACCCTTCGACTTCATCTGCTGCTGACAGAATTTATTTCTCATTTAAGGATTTTTAAATGCTTGAAAAGCTTGTCTTGGAGGCTGAGCAAGCTGTCTGGGAGTCTGTTGTATTAAGCAGCGTGCCACCTGTCAAAAATTTTGTTGGTGCATCAACAGAGCTGCTGTCGGCAGTCAGATCCCCGACTTTAGTGGAACCTTAGAGTGTCTTTCTATCTCACAGCCAACATACACAACCTCCATCTCTATTTACTAACTTCTCTCAGGAGTCACTGTGAAAGCTGGCTGTGGGAACACACACTGCTGCCAAGAGAGACGTCCTACACCGAGCCAAATCAAACCAAATTCAGTGGAAAAAATACAACACTCAGCAGAAGGTGAAGCACCATTATAATATAGTGTGCAGAGCTTCTCTACTGCATTGTGAACTCACATTTTACTACAAAAGCGGATCATTCCTTTAACAGATGGGAAATGAGCAGGTCATGATGACCGTGCCAAATTACTACTAACATTTGCAGCGCACTGAATTCTCAGACTGCTGATAAAGAAACATTAAAGTGTGCTCTGCTGAGAGGCTTAGCACAAAACAAAAGGCAGAGAGGGTAAAAAATGCCGTAAGGTAAAAACAGGGCCACAACCAGGCGGTTACGAATACTAAAGTCAACTGACCACCTCCACCCACACCCCGTGAAATAATATTTTACCAGCTCCCAAAACTAAAGGAGGCAGTGGTGGAACACAGCCAGTTCAGTCACTTTAATACAAAGCCTTTCTTCTAACAGGTGGCATGGTTTCAATGCTGTGACGCTGCTTCCCATGACACACACTGATTTCTGTGAGATAGATTTTCCTCCTCCTATATTTCTTTTTCAATCATCAGTCTCCTAATCTTCACCCTTGGAAACAATCAAACAAGCGTTATGGGCCAGCCTGAATGCACTGTCCAGCAGCGTGGGACAGCTTGGAGTCCACTAGCTGAGTTATTATGTCCAACCACAGAGACCTTCACACTGCCATGGTACTGCAGTTTACCAGGACCTTAAAGCTGCATTGCCTCAATCAAATTGAACCAGTGTTTTCCTGGATGTGACACTCACTCTCTGATTCCAATCCAAGGAAAGGGGCAGAGAAGTATTCCCTGAGCTCAGTGAAGACAAAAGGAGATGTCTCACCCCGCCCGTACGACCATCTACAACTCCAGTCAGCCTGTCAGGGAGGCAGAGAACCACTGACCAGAGGTTGTTTGGAATTCTGCCTGTGTATTCTTGTGTGTGTGTGTGTGTGTGTGTGTGTGTGTGTGTGTGTGTGTGTGTGTGTGTGTGTGTGTGTGCAATAGACTGAGGAGCTGTCCACTAACTGTGGTGCTGAAACCTGAACAGCGATTCTGCTCTGTACTGTGTAAATGTGTGTGCTCTTTTTTTTTAATATGCTCAATTTTCTTTTCTTTGAACTGCCTTTTTTTGTTTCTTTGAAATCCTAATCCTAACCATAACCATAAGCACTACTAACCTTACCACAACCTTAACCAGAGTCATCACCCTAAAATGTAATGATTTACATCATGGAGACATGTATTTTACCCCCAAAAATAAGGCAATTTCGCACAATGTGACACAATGGGACACACAGTGAGTTACCTTTCACAAGTACACAAGCATATCATTCAGAGTAGACATCATCATAATTATACAGTACTACAGCAAGAGTTGTCACACTTCCTTGTCTCAAACACACACTGAAGAAACCTGAAGCCAGATCTAATCAAACTAATCCTCCTGTCAGTTGGTATAAACGTTCAGGAGAGAAGAGAGACAGAGGGCGTTTGTGTTTGACAACTGAGATGCTGGATTCATACACCAAAACTAACAAGCTTATTTACATCTGGAAGCAATTTAAAATGTACTAAACAGTCCTAAAATGGAATTTGCTGGCTGGAAAAATCAAATGAAAACAAAATGTACGTGTCATATAATAATGTGTTTTTACTGAGGGCTGCCGTGGATGTAGGGAACGCTTCTTAACGCACAGTCGACCATTTACAGATTTTACAGGTTAGAGGAAGACAAAGAGAACTTTCCAGGGGACTCTATTAGTGAAACAATCACGTCACACATATTTTTCTTCATGAAAATATTGTTTGGCTCAATCAATTTTAGATTGATATATATGTACATATACAAGGAGTCGGGGTTCCTTAGGGTACAGTGTCACCAGCTAAGATCAAGGGTTTGACACACTCTGATTGATTTATTGAAGGTTGGGTACATTCTGCAGTGACTGATTACAGGAAGCTCTTATCATATTCCACACAAGTATTTGTGAATACTTAAATATTTATGAGGGATCTATCAAAGAGGTTACATATTCTGTTTGCTTCGCTGCATGTTAACAGCACCTCCCCAGACAAGATTTCAGTGAAATTTGATGTAAAGTTAGCGAAGTGGTTGTTTCTGTCTATCCAAGCCTTTTCTCTGGGAGTATCAAAGCATTCTGGGAAACAGTTAAGTCAATAAAACAAGACAGCTTAATGGACAGAAAATTTCATAAGCAGCCAAGAACGGAGAGAGAATATTTCACTACAAGATACTGAATACTGTATATTTACAAAATATCAGCAGCTTAGATGCCATCAATGTCAGTCTTCATGTTCCTGACTGACTGAAAGGTCAACTCTCTTTTTCATATGAAGCAACAGAACAGTGACTGGTTACACTAAAAGCACAACAGCACTGACGGCCAGAGGAATAGTACACACACACACACACACACACACACACACACACACACACACACACACACACACACACACACACACATGCTGGAGTCATACTAACCTGTGCAAGCATATAGCAGGACCTTGTGCTTTATTTTGATATGTTTAAAATCAAATGGTTATCAGTTCATTGAAGACTGCTAGACTTGGAATTCCCAAGGGAAACTGAACTGCATGTTTTTATTTGTTTGTTTTTTCAGCCACAGCATAC
The DNA here is from genome assembly GCA_037975065.1 of Chaetodon trifasciatus. Taxonomy (NCBI): domain Eukaryota; kingdom Metazoa; phylum Chordata; class Actinopteri; order Chaetodontiformes; family Chaetodontidae; genus Chaetodon; species Chaetodon trifasciatus. Next base: position 970,284 of record JBBMOE010000052.1, read on the forward strand.
GGAGTCTAGTCTTATTTCCATAACGTCAAACAGCGACACACTGTCACACCCCGCAACATCTCACACACACGCACATGGTCTCCTTTAGTCTGTATGAGACTGAGGTACTGTGCACTGGCACACCCAGATTTGGAGGTTGGCAGAGCATTTCTGATTTGTCTTCAAAGATCTTTCCCTGTCAGGAAGTAAATGTGAGTAACGGTAAACGCGGAAGTGATTGTGAGATATTGTAAAAATGGATTCCATTTGTGTGTCAGCTGAACTTTAATGGTAACCCACAAATAGCTTGTGTGATCAGCTTGCTTCTGTTTACAGCTCTGTTTATAACTGAAAGCTTTCTAATGTGTGACCGCATACTCGTGGAAAGCAATGTGGGTTACATTATCAATAGTGCTCAGAAATCTTATCTTTAATCTTATTTAATAGGAAATGAGTATTCTTAAGTAACCCAGTCAAAAATCTGAAAAAAGGGTTTGGAGAACAGAGATTTTTGAAGCTTTGACATAATTATAAACTCCGAAAGAAACCTTGATGGATCATTTTGGAATTCATGAAAAATGTAGGGAACTATTGACTGCAGCTGCTTCAGTATTCTCTCTGCAGGAAAGTGTGGAAGAGCAGATTTAGCTGGATTCCTACAGAAGAAAATCTTTTTCAACTTTTTTTTCAGGCTGCTTCCTTTTCACATCCACCATGAGTGCTGCTGTCACTGGGGGAAGTGACAAGAAGGCTGCTGTATCTGTGTGTGTGTGTTTGTGCATTTCACAAGTTCTGTACTAAAGTTAGCTTCAATGCTCTTTTCCAACACGCACAAGAGTGATAAGTCACTGCCATGACAACACATGCTGCCATTTCCTGACACCGCCTCTGATGGCAGCATTTTAAATACTGCGATTGTTCCATACTCATCATTCATTTGGACTTTCATCCATCTGCAGCTTCCTTCTCCTCTATCTTTTCTGAAATTCATCCAATCATTTCCCCATTAATGCATTAATTTCTTCATTTGCTCTCGTATCCTCTCATCAATCCATCAGAATATCTCTGTGCTTGTTCAATCTTTATAGCCTAACCTTTATCCGTTTCTCCCCGGCTCTGTTCCTCTCATCATCTCATCAGAGAGCTTTAGTCTGATCTAATATCAAAGCTCTCACATCATATCAATCAAATAAAGCTTTACGGTCAGGCCAAACATTACCACTCGCTCTCCACAGCTGTGCTCATCCTCCCCTCTGCCTCTGTGCTTTCATACAGAAGTCAAGCAACCGTGACCAAAACTCCATCAGAGCCACTTGAAAAAAAAAAAAAAAACATCCAGCAATAATTCAACTTTTTGGAGGCAGAGCTCTGTGTGATGTCCCCAATGTTCCTTTCTGCAAGTAATTGCTCTTTAAATGGTGAAGTGCTTGTTTTAGAAACATATTTTAGTCTTGTCACAATTTGAATTTGAATGCCTTTCTCTCACTGCAGTCACAAAATCCAACAGTTTTCAATTATTGATCAGTAATGATTTTAAAAAGCACAAGGCAATTTCAGATCTTAGTGAATATTAGTGCTGATTAGAGCTGCGCTAATTGATCATAATGTGGTTTTGTGGAATATCAGTTGAGCTTTGTCTTAAAGAACATTTCATACAAGTTTGCTCAAGCTGCACGATTCAGTGTTTTTCATGTTAAACAACAATGTGGAAAGAGAGAGGAGCTGCTCATCTTGACAAAGGCAAAGGGAATTATCAGCTCCTCTGCATTTGCCACCACCTCTACAGAGCTTTTTACCATCTTTTAGCACATTGTTGTGGTTCAGTCTCAGGCTCTCATCGACCTGGTTTCAGTCAGAGCAGGCCGGAGGCGGGTTTCAGCTTTACTTTAAATAAAGAATACAACGTGAAAGTCAAGGCACTTCTGTGTCATCTTGCACTACAGTATTGATCCAAAGATAAAATGAATAATCATGATGAACATTGGGATCGGAAAAAAATAGTGAAAAAAAAAAAAAAAAAAAAAAAAATTCTCATTATGATGAGTGATAATTGTGACAACAGTTGGGAATAAGTTTAGTTCCTCTCACTGTTCTACATACTGCTCAAGGTTACAAATTGCGTTTAGTTTTGAAGGTTTTTTTCTTGAAATCTGCAATATGGTCATTCAGAGCTACGTGATATTTACCAGTCTTTGCTCACCACACCCCTGGCCTGAGAGCTGTTCACTGTAATACTACATTTTCTATACCATGATCTGACCTTTAAAAACAAGCATGGGAATTCAAAAACATCTGTGTGTAAAAAACTTTGAAATCAAATAAATTGAATCCACAGAGAATTACATGCAAATCATCTGAAGATCTCTGTGACAAGGGCTGAACGCTGCCTCGTCGACTCATTCATAAAAACTCAATAGATTACTAAATTAGGTAGTAAATTGGGATTTTAAACTTTTATAAATCATTGTCTCCTTCATATTGCATCATTATTCAGTTGTCTTGAGTGGACACTATGTAATGTAGAATCTTGCCGTGTGTTCAGACAGAAAACAGAGGTGGCCCGAATGCCTGGAAGTCAAAAGAACATTGCAAGCAGGCACAAATTTACCTTGCACGGTGCAAAATGAGGCATAACTTGAACTCAAGCAAAAAATGTGTGATACTGCTGTAGGTTAATGAATTTACTTTAGAACTGTACAAGACAAGAGGAAAAAGGAGAGAGACTGGAGCGAAATGACAGAACGAGCTGGAGGTCTTCCAGAGTTCTGAGATCACTCAGAGGGTGAACAGCTGCTGGGTTCATTTACATAGCTTACGCTGAAGCTAACGTCCGTACCATTGGTACATTGGTTGTTTGGGGCAAATCAGCACGAGCTACACAAATAGTCATGCAGTTAAATTTGTGTGACTGATGTGAGGCAGAAATTTGCTTAGCTTTCTGTTGTATACACACCTAGAATTCTGATTTAGGGTAACCATCTTGAAATAACACTCTGAAGTCAGAAAGACTGAGGTCTGTCAGTACTCCCTTGAGCTGAATGCTGATATTGCAGTCAGCAACAGTTAGGCTTTTATAAAACTTGTCAAAGTCACCATTATAGTTTAGCATTTTAGCATGGCAACATTTGTACTGAACTGCAATTAGCACTGAGCACAGCTTGTCCAGGAACTACAGCTTGGTTGGAAACCAGATTATGAAATAAATCAAACATGTGACCTGATGATGGCGCTAGAAGAGAACTCAGTTCAAATCAATGCCTCTACCAAATTTCATGACAGTCCATTCAAAATTTCCATTAAAACCAAAAGCCAACCTCAACAGTTCCAAAGTGGCGGAGTGACTGGAATTGCCATGCATACAGCCACGCCCCTATCGCGTGACTAAAGGAGCACAAAGTGAACATATTGCATATAGCAATAAATGAGTGTCTGACTATGTGTGTGTGTGTGTGTGTGTGTGTGTGTGTGTGTGTGTGTGTGTGGATGTGTGTGGATGACCATAACCAGCCTCCAAACAATTATCGAGACAAGAGGACATTAAAAAAAGATCATGTGAAGGACAACTTTATACATGGATCTTATAAATATAAATCATATACCACTCCAACCTCCCTGAACTCCCTCATTCAGGTTTATGCTCCCTCCCGCTCACTATGCTCTGCCCAGGAACGGCGCCTGGTGTTGCCAGTTCCAAAAGGCCCTAAGTCTCTAGCTAGACTCTTTTCTTTTATGGTTCTCCAGTGGTGGAAAGAGTTACCAAACTCCATTCGATCTGCAGAGTCCCTTTCAATCTTTAGGAAAAGGCTAAAGACCAAGCTCTTTACTGAACATCTTTCATAAAAAAAAAAAAAAAAAAGTTCCCTATTCACTCTAATGCACTCTATGCATAACTTTGTAGCACTGCCCCGTAGCACCTATGTCCAATTGGACCAGAAATTTGCATTAGTGCACTTACTCTTGTAAGTGTCTGCCAAATGACAAATTGTAACCATAAATGTGGGCTTTGATAAGATACTGAAGTGTATGAAGGTGTTTGAGGGATGCCAGTACTGCATGTTGACTGTTGATGCCTGTGTAATACGTCCTTTGCTGTTTCTTTATGTACATATACAGTTTTTCTATTATTCATTTGTACTTAGATCTTGAGAACTGTGACAGTTGCATGTCACAGCACAGGCGTGCGTTATGTGGTGCTGCGGATTTCTCATGATGAACATTTGAAAGGAGCAAATCTATTTTTACAAAATGCTTATACTGGACCTATGAGTGCTGAACCTTCTCTTCTTGCCTTACCTTGCCTTGTCACACACAACAAAGTTATTTTCCTGCTCCTGATTTTATAAAGGTAACTGACATTTTTTTCTTGGAAATGAGTTCACTGCTCAATTGCAGCTTGTCTCCATCCCTCAGTCAGATACAAATTGGCTGTTCATGAAGAGCAAACACAACATTCATTGAAAGCATCAAAAAACCCTCACACACCCAGCTTATAAGATTGAAAGCCTCATCCTCGACCTCATGCTGTAATAAACAATGTAGAAAAGAGATGATGGCTGAAAAATGAAGCCCTGCAGGATGATAGGTGACACCTTTTATTCAGCAGGGATTCTGAATAGGTTTCATGAATGTTTTTTAAAGCTAATACTATAATGAGTATATTCTGTAAATTTTTTGTCAGATTTAAATGATCATAAAGGGGGAAGCAAAAATTTACACCTTGAAACACTGAAACTCTCAACTGATGATGTTAACCAAAACGTGAACATTCATGAATGGATAAATGCACCTATCAAAATGCCTCATCAGAATTAGCTCAAGTTAAATTCCAGCAGACAGCCAGTTTAATGCTGTCACAATCTATGACAATTAAACAGCATATTCATTATATAACAAATGGAGCACACTGATAATCCAACTTTTAATGAGGCACACAATCTCAGCAAACCAATAAAACCACAATAAAACCCTTCCAATGCAACTACTTCAAATAAAAATTGGTATTTGACAGTTTGATATGGAGTAAAAAAAAAAAATAACAGACAAATAGTAAAAGATGAGGAATCGGTTACGTACTGAATCTCTGAGGCTCCAGCTCCATGCTGCTCGCTGCTGAGTCGCTAAAGCAACTGACACCAAAGAGACAGAGAGTAGGGAGTACTGCACCGCCAATCTCTCTCTCTCTCCTGCGCTCTCTCTCTCTCTCTCTCTCTCTCTCTCTCTCTCTCTCTCTCTCTCTTCTGGTCCGTCTCCTCAGTCTGTATGGACGTCTCTCTGCTGTGATGATGCTAACCTAATTTTTCTCTCTTTCTGCCCTTTCACATTTCCACCTCCCCCTGTAATGAGTCTTCACCTCACCTCACTCTGCCTCTGCTCTTTATTTCTCTCTCTCTCTCTCTCTCTCTCTCTCTCTCTCTCTCTCTCTCTCTCTCTCTTTCCGAAGCAGCCTTGGTTGCCATGCACACCAGCTTTGTGTAAGGACTTGTTAAAAGTAGCAGTAGACAGATTATGGGTTCAATCGATCATCCTCAGATATCCCTGTGTCTCAGGTCTATCACTAAGACGTCATGTTCATGATTGACATGAACCTGAGCCATACATATTGGATTTTTCTCAACATTAGCATTAAAAGAACTGTCCCAATGTCCTGTTGATAACATTTTTTGAAAGTGCATTCAGTAAAAGAATACCATGTCTAGCCTGTCCTTTTAGTTTGTCCCCCAGTAATAAATGTTACACTCTTCAGATTCAATGCAGTTCAGCTTCCTGTTCTCTGGACAGTTACTCTGCAGCACAGAGACCACCATTACTGCTCATTTACTTGAGGGACAGTTCCGGTTTATTACAACTTGGGTCTTACTTTCATAGTTAACATCAGTTCTACCAGTTATTTGATTCCACTGTAGTAACCAAACTAATTTCTAGGATATGAAAACATGGAGACATTACTACAATTGAGTAGCAATGTACTGCGATCTGAACAGACCCAATTAGACCTGATCCAGAATGAAGTGAACTCGAACAGACCCAAACCAAGCCAACACACACACACACACACGCACATATTCTCTGTACATGGCAATATCAGTCACTCCACCACTTTGCTCCTGACAGAAATATCTCAACAACTACTTGGCAGGTTGAGATGAAATTTTGTACACATATTCATGTTCCCCAGAGCATGCATTTTACTGACTTTAACAGTTTTTTCCTCTAGTGCCACCATAACATTTAACATTTGTGTCTTTAGGTGAAATTTCTCAAAAACTACTGAGTGGATATCCTTTGCCAATTTGCTTAAGATCTTCATATTCCCCTCAGGATGGACTGTTGTCACTGTCACATTTATGTCCAGCACCATCAACAGATCAACATTTCCATTTTTCCAATACTTTTGTTGTATGGCCTGCATAACTAACAACCTTCCCATCAGCCTCAGCTGGTAGATTTTGTTCAGTGCTAATTAACAAATGTCAGCAAGTGCTGCCTCACACAGCGATTAGCTGGAGACTTAGCCCTGTTTACCTGTGTTGATGATGATGACACATCATGTAATCAGATGCAATCATGATCTGATGGATCACTCTGATAACAGACATACCTGAGACACACTGAATACAAAATGACCCAACTGGACCTGACTGAATATTATTTGGCCCAAGCTGGATTCAGGTTGGATTTTTTGTAATAGGAACCAAGTGGACCTGTGAAGACCTACTGCACAGTCCAAAGGGGCAACAATCACGAGCAGCCAAATGGTCAATTTGCAAACAAACCAAGTTTATCCAATACAATCTAAGCCACTTCATTTGAAGGTAAAACTGAAAATCAACATGTGGACTTGATTGGGAGAACACTGTCCATGTCTTGTGTCCCATAGAGGACCTTTAATTTGGTGAATACAATGCTATTATTACTGATGCTGCAAAGAGTAGTAATCAGCCAGAATTATTCTTTAAACATAATGAAGCCGTCACAATTCACAATAGCTTTGCCTTCACCTGTCATTTACAAGACTCAAAAGACAAGTTTGAGTTATTTTAACAGAGTAGGTCTGATTGGGTAAATGCAGCAGCAGTTCAGTATTTTGTTTGCAAAATAGCTTCTAAATTTGAGGTGGAAAATAGAAGCAGAACCATTTAATTGCCACCGGTTTAAATCGTTTTTCATAAGGTTAGTGGTTTGGAGAGGCAGTGAGTAACATCATCATTAAAACTCCTCATCATTCACTGATAATTGGAGCGTTCAGCTGCAAGGCTGAACCAGTCCTCAGTGGAGCTTTTCTACTCACAAATACATCACATGAAGGGAGCCAGACGCTCCCAAACTGCTTCTCTACTGTGACTAGAGACAGATGGAAGGATGTGACAAGACTGATTGATGATGTCACCATGTTCACTTTCAATGAGAAGATGGCACAATTATTGGGTAATTATGGAAATAGATGTGGTTTCAAAATTATTTGCAGCTACCATTTACAACTAACAGTGTTGTAGATGGTAGCACGGTGTGCCAGAAAATGCCACAGTGGCAAGGAGACGCTTTTACACCTGAGCCTGTTCCATGCACATGTGTGAAAGTCAGACTTAGAGCCAAAAGACAAAGTGAGCAAACTGAAACAGATGGCAAAAAGGATAAAACCCTGCTAGCGGCCACTCAAGGTTGTAATGTTCATTATAGCCCACAATATAAAAGTGTTGGACAGAATGAACAACACTGATCATAATGCTCTTCTCAGGGCCATATCGGTACTGTGAGGAGCAACACATATCAGCCACAGTGTCTGTATCACATCATTTCACATGTGTAATGCATACTGGATGCACCATACAGACACCAAATAGTAATAGTAATAGTAATAATAGTGCAGTTAGGGTTCAGTAGCCAGGGTGTGTAAATACAAGCACATAATGTGGAAAAATTGCAGCTTTTTTAGAGCACAGATAAACGCTGACACAGGGAAATACGAGAGTGGTGTACCCATGTACTGTTGCTGTCAAGATGCACAATGCATCATGGTAGGTTGATGCATCTTAACATTTGTGGAAAAAAAGGGAACACATTGAAAGACCCAACTTATCCAGCATATAATTTATTTATTATTTGCTATGTTTTGCTACACTGCATCCCTTTTACAATCGCAGTCAATAAACACTGTCCATGCCATCATTAGTTACAGTGGCCCTGAAAGCTCAACGCACTGAGAAAACACATGCGAACAGACAACGCACCAACAAATTAAGAAATTATCATCACCCATTTGACAACACGTGAAGCATTTGGAAAAAAAATGCTACAAAGTGAGAAAACACAAATGTAGAAACACTGCAAATAGCACAGACAATTACAGACTAGTCAATGAATGTAGAGCATTTAGCAGCTAAAGAGCAGGAAGTTGGTGGATTCCAACCATAGATACCTGTATCTGTGTTTGGTAGAGTTTTCTGTATTTGGTTTTCTCTCACACAAATGCAAAATTATCAGCCTCATGGTGGTGCCAGGTCTAAATCAGGGGATCACTAAAGTCATTAGTAATCATTCTCAGGGGAACTTACCTGGCATTTCATGGCAGTCCACCCAATAGGTAGATTTGAAAGACTAAATAATAATTCCCATCACTAGAAAAAATCGGGTAGTGTTTGATCCATCATCTTCATGAGTAAAGAGGCCCGTCTTTGCCCTACCACCTCGCATGAACACATTTCAAAATGACACAGGAAGGATTGGTGAGTCCACTTGTGTCCATTTGAATAGTTTGGAAGTGTCAAGTCATCTGATATATGTGTCCGCCAAACACAACAGCAGCTCATTTCACTAATTAATCTCCATCTGTTTGGTGAAAGTTATGCTAATTTGTTGAACAACTTCTGTAGAGTTTCTTGGCCGTCAATGATACACAGTTAAGAACCAGCGGCTCACTCTGCCAGTCCTTTGAAGGCCTTACCCATGGAATTCAACTGGTCTGCTGGATTAATGTGGTGGATTGATTCTGGTTTTGAACACATTTCTAAAGTGAATCAAAGGCAAGGAGTTATCTGTTTTAAAGCTTGTATATGTGTGTGTGCTCAGCCCAGATGAGAAGTTCTACCCCTGAGCAGTTTTAACCCCAGGTAGAGGCTAATAAAGCCAATCTACCCACCTAATGGGTTATTGAGAAGCCAATGAGCCACAATGCTTTCAGCCAATAACACTTAAACTTCACTAGCACCAGAGCTCATGGACTGATAGATCAACACTGGATTAATGGTGCGAACAAGACACACAAGTGAGGTGTAGAGTTATGTGATGGAGCCAATAGCAGCCAATGGAGAGGGAACGAATGTGTGCACATGGAAATTGCTGCCATTGGGTAGTTGTTGTCATCTGAATGATCTAATTAGATATTTTTTGAGTAAGTCACAAAGAGTCCAGGCCAGTGTGTGATGTATGTATGAAAGCAGTGCAGGGATGTGTGGTGCTGTGGAGGCACTGAAGGTGCAAACCAAAAGACAATGATGGAGGGTGAATGCAAGCTGTAGAAAGTCAGAGACAGGCAAATATCAGCATTCAGCTGCAGCTATCAGGTTTAATTCAAAGGCACTGTTTGTGTCACTGAAACATATTAATCTAGGGCTAACAACATTAGCACTGTTGCTAAGGTGTCACTATTTGGTACAGCGCACTGGGAGTTAAGGAGCAGTAACTACATTAAGGACTAATTGTTGGTAGTTCCTGAAAAATGATTAGGATGAAGCATCTTGAGCACAACAGGCATGAGGTAAACTCAAACAGGTGCAGCCTTTTCCTTCATCGTCCCTGTTGTATGAATGTGGAGAGCCACTTTTGATCACAGAGGTATTTCTGTATGTAGGGCAGCCTCTCCTGTGAGAGCATTTTGTTGCGCTGTGCTCTTATTCATCTTCTTTCGCAGACACTGAGTCTTTGTTGAAATCAGCAAACTGAAGAAATTTACATTGGATCATGGTAGATGGTTTTCTTGTCTTTGGTGTTTTTCTTTTTTTTATGTGATCAAGTGATTCTTGTTTTGCCAGCTTTCTTCAAGCTGCCCTTCATGTATCCCCTAAATTAGCTTTGATGCAGTTCAGTGGTCCGGGGGGGCATAGATTAGTTCTTAGTTAGCTGCAGCTCTGATTGAGCAGCCAGATGTAACCTGAGAGAGGAGGGAGGAGAACAGCATTAAGCCATTGATTTATTCATTCAAATGGTTAAGAGGCTTTTCTGGCATGAGTCCAGACACACGCTCATTTTGAGGCTGCAAACTCATTTTTGGCTCTACTCATCACTTGAAGTTTTATTCTAATTCCCTTAATTATCATTCAGATTGATTCATCTTCACTCTTGTTTTCACTCTGTGGGTTCTTTTTCTTGTCATTTTCTCAAATGTGCTTCACCTGTTTTGCTCCTGGAGATGAGATCAAGGTGTAGCATTACTTTCAGTTTTCAAAGCTACTGTTTCATGGAACTACCAATACTCAATAATTGCCTGCATTTTTAACTGTCTTAACATTTAGCTTTTTTATGACAACATAATCATTGCCCAAACAATTTTTAGAATTTTATTCATATGAGAGAGATGCCAGGAGTCAATATGAAAAGGTCAAAGGTACAAAGCTGTGGAAATTTTAAAGCTGCATCACTGTGTTTGTGTTTGTTTGCCACTTCGGGGCAGTGGAACAAGCTGCAAACTTATCACAATAGCATTCATTTGGAGTGATGTCCATGTGATGAGTGCGACTTTTGGTATCTACCAACTCCTTTTTGCCAAATTTGGCGCTTTAGCTGCTAAATGCTCTATGCTCATCAGCTGGCCTCTAACTGTGTTGGTCTGCTGTTTGGTGCTGAGCAGACCTTCATGAAAGCAGTTGTAATGCTGTTGCTGGGAAAGAGGTTAATGAGAGTGGAGTTTGGGGCCTGAACAACAAATGAGCTAAAACATGTTAAAGTGCTCCACACATCTGAGGAGAACGTGAGAATTGTTTGTAATTCTCTGTAATTCTCTCACTTCACATGTTCTCATTTAAGAAAAGAAAAATCAATTAGCGCAGACAATTCAGCTACGACTCCCAGGGCACATTTCAGCAAGACACGTGCCAATGGATAGCAGAAGGTTAATATTAGACTTTGTACAAATCTCATAAAACATTCATGGTTTTAAATCAGTTTCAGATTACTGGTTAATGTCAGGTCACTGGAGCAGCTACATTTGGTTTCTGATTGCAACAAAATGCTCTGATTTGTGCCTCTAACTGGCCTCTTCTCCATAATAACAGTGTGTGCAGACTACATCTACAATACCAAATCAAAGTGGAAAATATTTAAAGCCAGTGGCCAAGAACATTCACCTTGTTTTATCATGCACAAAATAAAAAAAATCACTTCGTAATTTACTGAGGGGGAAATTGAGGAGTCAGTGGCTCTCCCACTTAACATTTTTAAACAGAGGTTAGAATTAATGTTTCCATCAACCTTTCTCCTCTGCTGTCACCAGCCATTGCCAGACTCTGAACTGCACTGTCAGAACTGAGCCCTCATTTTGTTTTTTGACAAATTTCCCAAAGGAACATTATTTAAAACACTGTGGAGGACTCTAGTCCCCTCGGTAGTGGCCTAATTTGTTGATGTTTAATGTGCCAAAATCTCCAAATGAATGTGATAATGTGGTAGTGATAAAATGAGAGATGTAGTACAGTGAGACTGTCCTGCTCTACCCTGACTGCTCCATTTCTAAAGCACACACCCTTCCAAAAAACATCATGCTGCAAGCAAATGTAATGTACTCTATTGCCTAGTGCGGTGTGCTCATGTTCATACACAGACACACTCAGAGGGTTAGGAACCTATCCAAGGCTTTCAGTCCCATAAAGGCAATGGTGCAGCTGAGGACAAACCTCTTTTCTCTGCTCCAGTTACAGATGCTGCACATCCCCTCCAGCCCTTCACAGAACACTGCGGACATTTTTCTCTCCACCTCTCCAACATTTGTGCTTCTTCCTTTGCTGTGGCCTTGTAATTGTCATTGTTCCTGTCCTTTCATGTAAGTCTTTATTTAATTTGAATTTCACTGTTCTGATTAACACCATACAACTAACAATTATCTCACTTATCGATCCTCATCAAATGTGCCTGCAGGACCATCAGTGTACCGCAGTGATTTTCAACCACTTGCGTATAAGCAAGGTGACAAAAATTCCATAAAGAAAAGTCAAGAAAAAACAAATACAAGTACTATCAGGCCAGAATCACCAATATTGACATAGATACTATCATGTAGTGTAGAGCAGTGTGTCATCATTTATAAGGTAGATGCATGATTAATCTATGTCTGAATATACAGCGCATACTTAAAGTTTTCAGACCCTTTCAAGCTTTCCACATTTTGTTTAATATTTCAGACTCCTCTTAAAATGGATTCACTTAATTTTCCCTCATCAATCTACATGGAGTACTCCACAGTGACAGAGCAAAAACAGCTTTTGAGAGTTTTTAGAACACATTTCGTCGGGGAGTTTCTGTCATTCATTGTGGCAAAATCCTTCAAGCTCAACCAGTTTGGATGGGGGGTGACAGCCATTTTCAGGTCTCTCCAGAGATGTTCATTGGGTTCAGACACTGTCTCCAGTCCCTGGTTTGCGATGGGTTGTTGTCTTGAAATGTAAATCTTCAGCCCAGCCTGAGATCTTGAGCAATCAGGATTGTTGTACATTTTTCTGTATCTCTATTCTGACTATTGTTCCAGTCCCTGTCACAGAAAACCATCCCACTGTGTTGGACTGTAGTGATGGTACTATTGAGATGATGCTCTGTGCCGGGTTTCCTCACACATGCTTTTGGGAATTGTGGCCAAACAGTTCAATCTTCATTACATCTCAACAGGATATTCTGAATATTAATGTGAATGCATATTTCAGTCTTTTATCTTGAATAGATGTATACATTTGGAAATCTTGGAAGGGTCTGAAAACTTTGCGTATGCAATGTATTTTATTGTATATGAGAGTAACTGGTTCAAGTCGAGAAACCAAGGCTGGCAGAATACACAGATTTGTTAAGCTCTGATGCAACTTATTATCCACAAAGAGCAGTGCACAAAGCATTCCAACACACTGTCACTCCCAGCTCGTCACATATGCTTGGTCAGGAGCCCATTAGCCTTGGTTTTCAAAGTACAGGTCTCCACAGTCACACGTTCTCGTTAAAAATCTAAAATTGGGGCGCCATGCCCACAGATCCAGACATTTGGCCCTCAGAGGGGAAATTAGCATTATTATGGCTGTTCTAATTTATTTATTATCATCATTGTCGTGGTTATTGAATATATATGTGCTGTATCCATTTTCTTCTGTATCCAACTATCTCCCAACATCATTGTATGGAACATGATGTTTTTATTGTGGGGTGGAAGTCTGAAAGAATTGGCTCTCTTTCTGATAACATGGTGTAAGTACAAAGTGCATCCTCTACTGGTGGTCTGCTAGACTGGTTTTGACTTGTGTGTGATGTCAACCTCTGGAGACTTTTGAATGTTTTGGGGGTTTTTTTGTGAGTCAATATGATGTTTCATTTCACCCTGCGACTGGCTAGCTTGGTTTAAGTATTAGTAATCATTTTTCTCTGTGGAAATGACCATAAGAACGTAGTTTAGCTTCAAGAAAAGCTCCCGTAATGAGAATGGTCACTCAGCAGGTGCAGCCACACTACAAGAATCAGGTCCCACCAAACTTTCTGTAGACTCCATTCACAAAATGGGAATTAGTGTTAACTTTACCACCAAGCTAGCAACAACAGCAGGGACGAGTGTAGCCACCACCATCTCCTCTCCATCTCCTCTCCATCACAACCCGGTCCAGTTCCCCTCTCTCATATCAGCAGCTTCTTTAGAACAGGATGGCAGTTGTGGATCTGTTCGAAGCCCTTCATCAAGCACTAATCTTAGAGAATGAAGCAGTGTAATTCCAGATGACTTGCAGGTGGATACATCCAAACAGGTACTCTGAACGTCAGAAAAGAAAAACACTTTTTTCAGTGCATGGTACCAACAGACCCTAGCTTGGGTTCTCTGTGAAAGGTGACACTGCGTACTGTGTCCCTTGTAGACAGTTTAGAGCTTGTGTACTATCAGATTTAACATTTACAATAAAAGGCTGCAATAACTCTTTTTCCACTTTGAAAAATGTGTTCACCAAGCACCAAGAAAGCATGTCACACAAGTGTGAAGCTCATTTAATTCAAGTTGTTCATAGAAAGACCTGACCAAGACATGCAAGACAGAGTGGAATGACTGAGGAGATTCCACTCAGCAGAGAAATGCTGGCTGCAGCTTTATTAAGCCCAGCCTGAGCCACTGAAGTGAGTAGTGAGTAACTAGGCCACAGTCACATTAGTCATGTCATTTGTGTGTAAGCTGATTTCTTGAATTGTCTTTCAGCTTGTGGATAACGACATTGACTCTTTTTTCATCGTATGTTTGTTAATATCGAGTACTAGATTTGTGACAGTAGAATGAAATGTTTCCTGAGCTGCACGGTGTCATCGTAGTTGCTTGTTTGATGAGTAGTGCTGTCCGTGGTGCTAATGCAACTGTCACAATCTCGCTGTCTTACTGACTTTGTTTTGCACTAATAACTGTCTTAGACCTCGGGCTGTTTGAGTATGACCTGTAAGGTTTAATGGTGCACGACTTGAGCGTACTTTTCCATTCTTAGGCAACAATTAAAATATTCAGTACATTAGTAATAATGATAAGTAATAAATAATTCCAGTTCAGTCTTTTAACACATAAATCTACATAATATTGAATTATTCAATATGAATCCACTTTTGCATTCAAAAAAAAAAAAAATTACTTTGATGTTTAAAAAATCTCACATGCTCTGCCAGTTACTCCTCTGCTGCTGAGGCTGTACCCACTGAGAATTCCTATAGCACTGGACTGAACAGGCGAACCAGAGGGGTGTAGTGAAACTGGGCTGAACTTTTGCCACTGGACCTCCATCAACACAGCTTAAGGTTGTCTGACATAACTGCAGCTGTTTACACTGATTATTCTGCCATTGAAATGTATGTTATAAATATGTGTATGGGGTGAGCTGAGGTTGCTGTGGGACTTGTGCACCCACCAAGCCTGTGTTCTTTATGAGACAAGATTTATGCCCTTTAGCATTTTGCAATGGCTATACAATATGTGTGTGTGTGTGTGTGTGTGTGTGTGTGTGTGTGTGTGTGTGTGTGCATGGACCTGGATGTAAGTCTATTTAATGCCCCTAAAAGTGATGGAAACACCCTGTGTGTGTGTGTGTGTGTGTGCGCGCGTGTGTTTGTGTTTGTGTGTGCGTGTGTGTCCACATGCACGTACGTACGTGTTCAGTCAATCCACTTAACTCCCTCTTCCATTTTTCATCGACGGTGACATTAATGCTAGGTGATTGTTTGATATTCCGTGTTCACTTTGAGACCGTAATGAGCTTGTTGAAGTGAGTTGAGGATTTAGCATAAAAAGGGTCTCAAATTTTTAATAATATGACAGTCATGGCCAGGGGGGCAGGAATGGTAGAAATACCAATAAAGCAGCAGAGAGTGTAGAGGAGTGAACTGACACCAGGGCTTCAGCGGAGGATTTTCAAGGCAAATATGAACACATACTGGTGATACTGACGTGGTCCACTGCACACACTACTTAAATGGAAAAAAGACTGAAATGCATTTCCACTGAGAGACATGATTAATTGTATGTGACAGATGGCAAAAAGTACTCTACCCTTTCCTTTATGGCCAAAGAGAGGAATTTTTAGATGCCGATTCACAAGGACTGTTATACTTATTGGTTTGCTAATACCTAAAATTGACATGGGCCTTTTACTAAATCCATCATATCAAAGCATCAACATTATGTGTGTCTCCTGTTGGTTGGCCACTTTGAGAGGACAATTCCTCCTACACACACTTCTTGTAATGTACTCCACAAGAAAACAGAAAAAATCCACTTTAAATGGGAATTTAAAGATTTACATGTGTGACTAACATTTGACACAAATTCACATCACTGGTGAAATTACATGATGAAACCATGATTAATTACAATAATTGATATACTACAGACAATTGCAACAAATGTGTCACCAGTTCTTGCTCTGCTCTGTGACAAGACACTTTAACCATGAGCAGAGCTGAGGCTGACTTATAAAAATACATATTTTCCTATTTTATCCCTTTAAATTTGATCAATTAAAAGCAAATAAGACACAAACAGATACATTTCCCTGGAGCCTTTAATGTTGTGTGAAGGTCAGACCACATTCACACTCTCTTTCATTCAACACGCCCTTCAATATTGCATGATACCATTTTCATTATGCCTCCCTATTGCCTCAGTATCGGCTCACACCACACACCACCAGCTCCATATTAGGCACATAAGGATATTTTGCCATTACAGTGTGTATATTATTCATTAGCCTAGTGTGTGACAGTTGGTAAATGGCAACGAGCGAGCCAGAGGTGCTATTGGTGCTAATTGCTTTGATAGATAATGAGAGTAAATATAAGGAGAGCCATCTTTTGAGGATGGGGTGTATTTAGGTGCACATATACAAGAGAATATTTTGATGTGGCCATGCGAGCTGACTGCTGATCCATTACAAACATGTAAGCTGAAAGAGCATTCATTAGGACATGAACGTGCACTGTGAAAGGGCACAAAGACAACTCGCTTCATGTGCTGAAAAAAAGAGGACTGATAAATGATAGGAAGCATTTTAGGAAGCATTCAGTCAGTTTGTTTTAGAACTCATATGTGACAACAAATCCTATTAATTTAATTCTTCCTTTCATACATCTGTCCTGTCCTCACCTTTTATGCTTGTTCTGCCTTAAAATGAGGCTCATCATAGCGTTTGATGGTTTTAGCAAACAGTGGCAGGTCACTCACTCACTCACACATACACACACAAGGGGGTTTTGATCACTTATAGGGACATTACATAGACTTACATTCATTTCCTGGAGCCTTACCCTAACCCTAAACATAACCATAACCACTATCTGCCTATTCCTAACCCTAGACCTACCCTAACCTTACCTAACCCGTAACCCTATCCTCAGTCTTCACCCTAAAATGTAATGATTTAAATTGTGGGGACCTGTATTTTGTCCCCACATGTGACTGTGTAAACACGTTTTTGTCCCCACATTGTGAGTAATACATGGGCACACACACACACACACACACACACACACACACACACACACACACACACTTATATTCCTTTTCAGTTTTTTTTAAAAGAAAAATATTTATTACACACATATATAAGCTTTATTACAAATATGCAATAAAGCTTACTTTACAGCTCACTTTACTTTTACATAAGCTTACTTTATGCTTTATTTTTTAAATCCTAAAAAAGCTTTAGCACACCGGGGTGACACCGTGGTGGACAGCAAGATTTCAGAGGTTGCTAGCAACACGCCTGAAATCCACCCCTGTTCATGACAGCACTTGAAGATACATTCAGAGTCGCTGTTGAGCAGTTGAGCAGTTCTTGCCATAATATGGATCACTACAGTAGTTGAATAGGGCTGTTTACTGTATACCAACCCTACCTCTGCACAACAAAACTGATGGTCTCAAACTCAGTTAGAAGGCACAAAATTCCACTAACTAACATTTGCCAACGCACACCTATTAACTGAAAAGCATTTCAGATGACTTCCTCATGAAGCTGGTGAAGATAACACCAAGAGTGTGCAAAGCTGTCATCAAGGCAAGCGGTGACTGTTTTGAAGAATCTGAAAAATAGAACGTATTTTTCTTTGCTTGCACGTTTCTTGCATCATTTTAATGTCTTCAGTATCAATGTAGAAATTAACAAAAATCAAGAAAAAACATTGAACGAGAAGGTGTATCCAAACTCTTGATTGGTAATATATTTACACAATATTTTTTTCTTCCCCCTTCAATCATTTTGCAACCCTTCAAATTCGTCCTGGGACTCTTGACCCCCTGGTGGTGACACACTGCTCTTAAACCCCTTATTCTGTGCAGGGTTGTAGGAGATAGTAGTCTATATCCCAGCATCCATTTGACAGGAGGTGGTGTACACCCTAGACTATCAGAAAGCGAGATAGTCATTCATATTTACTGGTAATTTAGTTTCACATAAGGGTTTTCACACAAAAACAATGTGTTCCGTTCTCTTCTTTCCGTCTTTATCAATGTAGAGGTACACATTTTAACTCTCCCACTCACAACACAGGTCAAGTCATGGAACAGGGAGATGAATGGAAGACATCCCTCAATAAATTAGCTTCCCATTATGAGAAGTCTGACAATGACTTAATTAAGACTCCATCTGTCTTTGGTGGAAAATTAGACTGAGGAGTTCAGTATACAGCAGATTGTCTGGCTGGGAAAGTGGGTTTAAAAAGGAGGGAGCTGCACTGCCCCCCTCTGTGGAGTGGAAAGACAACACATAAACATATTCTGCCCACTGACTCATTACAGCATGATAGCTGAATCTTGATGAAAATGATCTCTTCCACCAATGTAAGGTCATTTAAATGAGGTTAATATTAACAATGTCAATATGTGGAATAATGATCATCAAATACCATCTGTTTATGAAAATATCATATAATAATCTGCTCCACAACACATCCAGAGCTTCACCTGCAGTTTTAACAAAGCGTCCATCTTTGCATTTAACACACCTTGTGGCCTGTGACATCAGCACTCTGTACATTGTACAGTGATACAGACACATACTGTGTGAATACTGTGAATCACAGAACAACACAGGCCAGAGTGCATGTTTCCTTGACAGAGACCTCATATTAATTGACAGCAGTGTTGTCTTTTCAACAGGACACTGCTTTATGTCTCCTTATCTCTGATTGTGTTCAGTTGCAGCATGTTTTTAAGAGAATATTAAGAATAAATGAATGCATGTAGATTCAGTTATTTCTTTACCCAAAAACATGTACAGAGACACTGATTAGTGTCTGTATGTATTCACTCAAACCACTGTCTGAATATATTCATCACCTCCCTCTCTGAGAAAATGTTATGTGAGAAATACAGAAGTTCTAAGAAAAATGTCACAGGGCTTAAAATGAACAAATCCCCTCGCTGCCCAGTTCTGGTGTTGCAACATTCTGACATAAATGAAAACTATCCTTGCACCTCTAGGACCAGTCCTCTGCAGTGGTCCAGTAGCTGAAACTGTATTTTGAGAGAAAATACATGCTGAAGTGACTCCTCCAAACAGCTCCGGGAAAAAATGCTGCTGCTACCCAAACTCTCCCACAAGTGTCCTCTGAAGGTCTGAAATAACCAGACCCAGCAAGCAACAGATTTTCGTGATCAGAGCATGAACTTTCCCTCCACTCGTTAGTTTTGCAGTCTTCACAATATTTCTGCTTGACTTTTTCAATTTCAAACTGCATCTAAAACCACAGTCCTCTTACTGTTGACTACTGAGTAGCAGCAGGTGATTCACCCCAGTGACACACAGGTCTGCTTCATTAAAGGATATGGCTGAAATTGTTCTATATAATTTTAGCAAATTGAATCAAAAGTCTCAAACCACCGTAGTTTCTGTCACCTTACTCAAATAGACGGGAACAGTGCATTTATTGGGGACTATTTTCAGTGGTGAATTAATCCACATTTGGTGCCTTAGTGAGTATTTGGGGCAGCAGGATGTCTTTGTGAACACGTTCTCATCCCAGGTCGACACATACTGATGCTGCTCTGTCACGCTCCTCTGCATTTCACACAGATACACACAGCGCCTGTCAGTGTGTGTGTGACACACACAGTCTTCCTGCCAGAAAACCTTTCTAACACATTACTTTCTCTCACTGTCCAAAACACTCAGTGCCTGCCCTTTTAATTTTTCCTGAGCACGAAAGTGCCTTTATCCTCCCTGGATCCTAATCTCAGTCTCTTTTTGTCTGACACTCTTTTTTTTATCTCCCTTTCCAGTATAGATTCGTTGGAGCAGAGGATGTAATTTTCTTTACAGACATGTCTCTTGCTGGGCTTCTGGAGTACATCCGGTTCCATTATTTTCGTCTATGGTGAAAATGAAAAGGTTTTAAGGAGATGGAAACACGCTGCAAATCACTTTGGTGGTCCATTAAACCTCCAGTAGGAAGTAGGAACCAAGTGGGCGTGTACGATGTTATCACCCTGCCGCCTGCTGAGAGAGACAGTCGCACAAGTGAGTTGCATCGTGGGATCGGGAACGCCTAAAAATGCCACTTTCACCCACTTAGTGGTCTCGAATCTTTCCATTCCTCTTCCAAAGAAAACATCTTGCCAATTATCATTTACTGCATTATCTAGTATACACTGGTTAATTCATTGTACATCACTGCATTCATTGCATGTATTCATGGTTGTATAGATTCGCTCATGTATGTATTTGTAGTCATTAGGTGTGTGGGCATTTTAATAAACCTCTTATTTATAAAAAACTTGATCATGTGCTTTCTGTGTGTGTGTGTGTGTGTGTGTGTGTGTGTGTGTGTGTGTGTGTGTGTGTGTGTGTGTGTGTGTGTGAAGTATTACAGCCACTTTACAAGAGTCAAGAACTTAGTAGTAACCTCCAGAATGGAATGAATTTATTGGCTATTTTTTTCCCCTTTTATAAAGGTGGGTTCTTTTATTTAGAGTAAATATTGATTATTTCTGATAGACAAAGTTGGGTGCAATCATCTTTTGTACTGATTAATGTGTTAGCACCAAATTATTCTGCCCCTTTGAGGTATATTAATCATCGTTACATAATGTGTTTTGGTATCCTTTCAGGCATTCCTGCTACACTTGTAGCCTCATGCTTGCCATGTTAGTGGTTAAAAATCCAAACATTTCCTGCTTTTATTCATGACATTGACTTTCATGTTTCTGAATATACGGCATTTAACTATTAGTATAAGTCTCTTATTTCACAAAGACAGACACACACACATAAATGGCACTCAGATTGACAGCCCTCCATCCATCCTGGGACTTAACAGATGGTTTCTAATTGCATCTGAAGGCAGCATCAGTGTGCAGCTGTGACTAAATTGCAGGGTTTGGGCTGTAGGTAAACACACCAACTGTTCCAGCCTACTTCAAACACCTGCAGCCTCCTCTCCATCCATCATTGGCACACATTCATTCACACAAATTCATTCCTTCCATCCGCCTGGAAGCATTTGCTGGTAGCTTCATGTCTCTCAGTGGATTTTCTCTGGTTTATGAGTTCCATGGAACTGTGAATACTGTGGTTTTTTTGTCCTGTTGCATACAGTATTGTATCACCTTCTTCAGGGTTCAAAGCTGGGCTTGACAGTGCTCGCATGGCTGTTTGTACCATCAAAATTATACAAAACATTACACAGTATTTATTCCTGTGGGAAAGAGACCAGTAATACTTTTTAGTTTTGCAACCTCTCTTTCTGAATTCTACAAACTACACAAACTACCTGCAGTCAAGAAAAGTGAAGGGAATTAAGGAAATTTTGACGCTATGATCAAGTGTGCTGGCAAGGGAGACAGCTGAAATCAGGAGTAGATAAAGAAGTAAAGGGGACACAGGGCAGGAGCAAAACACCAAGCAAAGAAAAGGAGATACAGCATGAGGTTGCTGGCTAACAAGATGGATGAGCTAGCAGCCTGAGTGAGACTGTATGGGCGGACAGGAATTGTATAGTATGGAGAGTGGCAAAAGGAAAGGAGGAAAGACTCGCTATTCTAGTCAATAACAAATGGTGCAATCATTGTCATATCACGCTGTATGTGGCCATAATATTGAATTCAAAGCATGCCCAGCTTTGTGGAGGACTCCAGCACATCTTTAACCTGAGTCTGAGTCTAGAGAGGGTCCCTGTGCTGTGGAGGACATCCTGTCTGCTTTCCGTTCCTAAAAAGGCACAACCCAACACCGCCAATGTCTACAGACTGGTAGCACCGATTTCCCCTCTCAGGAGAGGGGCTAGTCTTCTCATTTCTATGTCCCCTGGTGAAATCATTACTCGACCACCTTCAGTTTACCAACCAGAAAAAGATGGGAGTGGAAGACTCTTCATCTTCCTGCTTCACCATGCCGATGCTAACCTGGACAGGAGGTAGCACTGCAAGAGTCGTGTTCTTTGATTTCGCCATAACATTCAACACAATGTGGCCTGCTTTGCTGGGGAGCAAGCTGACAGCGATGCAGGTAGATACTCCACTGGTGTCCTGGATTGTGGACTGGTTGGCCCCAGTATATTAGACTGCAGGGCTACGTGTCTAACAATATGGTGAACATCATGTGAGCCCCACAGGGGACAGTCCTGATTGCTGTTCACTATTGACTCTGCAGCTGTGGGATGCATCAGTGAGGGGAAGGAAGCTGAGTACATGGGCGTTGTGGACAATGGTTTTGGTTGTGGAGTTCAGAAGGTAGAAAACACCCCCTACATGAACTGTGGGGGCTTAGTTCTTAGGGTACCACTAGATAACTAGCTGCAGAGCAGAGCAGCAGCATCAGTCCTCTTCCTGTCTATACAGGATGCATTCAGGCACTTTATTGAGTGTAGTTATCACAATCTGCTTCTCCCTCCCTCCCTCCCTCCCTCCAGCCACATGCCCACATCTCCAAACTGTTATTATCTACCTGTCCACCAGATGCCCTCAGACTTTCCTTTTGTTCCAAATCAGCCACTCCCATCTGGCCTGCAATCACCTCATTCCTCTCACCTGATCTTCCCTGCCTATCTCTCCACCTGCATCTCATTTCCTCATCAGCCTACAGCGTCTGGGTCCTTCTCCTGCTGCCTCACTCTCACCTGTTTTACAGGAGGATACAGATGTAAAGAAAGTTAACTATTCCTTTCTGTGTGAAATTTATGCCCACACATTTTTTTTTTTTTACATTTTGACAGTAGAGGTCTAATTTGGGTTCGATGTATTTAAGATGCAAAACACGCCTGAAAAACTACACATCTAGGTGATAAAAGCTGAGGGATAATCTGAGCACATAGGGAGTTGAATGCCTCTGCAGAGCTGCTTTTCTTTACTCTGCAGTCGACCCTGGCAGCTCTGTGCAAATGGGTGCCAAGCTAAGCAGGGACATGCCATACTTCATATAGTGTGTAGTCAACCTTCTGGGGATGTACAGTAAACAAAAGAACTGGCCCTATCAATCATCTGTGGTTTGGTTATCAAGTCTGCTGGTAGTCGTGCACACACACACACACACCTTCTTTACAGTTCCCAAAAAGTGTCTTTTATTCATAGAGTATCTAGTCATAAATTGTGTATGCTGTGAACATCAGTGCATGTGTGTGACACATTCAACTCAAAATGCAACATTGCTTGAGGCTGCATTGCATTCCGGTTGACTGAGACAATACTGTCTGGAAAGAAAATATTATATTTGTCTCTTAAGAAGTGGATTTCTCCAGGTATAATTTATTGCAATATTTGTTGGTGTAGAATGAAGCTGTCTGGTTGTGAGGGTCAGCAGCTCACTTGCATTGGATTGTCCATAGCCTGACAAATTTATTGTTTCCAGTGCAAGTTATTTCAGAGCTCAATTTAACTCCAACAGTTGAGACTGTGTAAAACATGAATACAACCAGAATGCCATTATTTGCAAACTGGGTTTACTGACAACAGTTTTCCAAAGTGTTCCTGAGCTTATGTAATCCTTTATCCAATCATGTGTTCACAAAGTGGTGAACCTCTCTCCATCCTCGCTTGTGAACACTGAGTCTTTCCAGGATGCTCCTTTCATACCCAATCATGATACTATCACCTGTTACCAATCAACCTGTTTACCTGTGGAGTGTTCTAAACAGGTGTCTTTGGAGCATTCCACAACTTTCCCAGTCTTTAGTTGCTCCTGTCCCAACTTGTTTGTTTCAAATTCAGAATAATCAGATATTTACAAAAATCAATGAAGCTGATGAGGTCACACATTAAATATACGGTCTTTGTGCTGTTTTTGATTGAATATAGGTCAAAAAGGATTAGCATTTCTTTTTTATGCGTATTTTACACAGCGGCCCAGCTTTCTGGAATCGGGTTTGCACATAAAATGCAAAAATTGCTTTGTGAGTATTAATTAAGTAATTAGAGAACTGAAACTCAAATGAGAGAGAATGTTGCCTAGCATGCAATCCTCAGTCCAGATCTCTGGTTTCCTTCAGAATTCCATCAGTCTTTGATTTACTGGTGTGCATCGGTCCCCATCAATACCTGTATGAGCTAATTGTGCATTGCAAAAAAAAAAAAAAAAAAAAAGCTGACCAATTATTGATCAGTTTTACTCCAGTGCTCTCCTATCCATCTGTGACAACAATAATTAAGGCTAAAGCACAGCATCCCTGTCAGAATGTCAGTGCTAATAACAACTGCAAACCTCCACACTGAATGTATTTTAAACATTCATAGAGCCAATCAAATCGCTCCCTGCAGCAAGGCCCTCGTTTTCCTCCCAGCGTTTGGAGTACTCACAGAAGTCCTCCACCCTGCACGTCAGAGAAGCACATCCCCGGAGGTAGAAATGCAGGCTGTAGCAGAGAGACTGGTCAATAGAATATGTAGAAAACATGGATATTGAGATGCAACACTGCATCCAGTTAGGAAGTACATCTCTCTCAAAATGTTTATCCATAGAATATCTGTACAGCTTTCTCACATCATTGTTTTGCTCAGATCTCTGGTTCTCATCTCTATGTGCCAAGGTATCAGCTGCTGATAACATCCCCACTAGGTATTTCTCTCCTTATTAACTGATCGTATTATCCCTCAGTGTGTGCTTTACATCTGAACATGTTTATCTATTTAGCCCCAGCTACTGCTGAGTCATTAGCTGTCTCCCTGAGCCATAATAAAGAAAGTTAAGTGCTGGAGAAAAATTAACTTAAAATGTGTCCATTAAGAAATAAAGCTGAAGGTGAAGTCTGAAGCCCTGCTATTGACCCTTAGCCTCATTGCACCCCAAATCAACACATGAGGCCTAAAGGCAACATGGAAAATTAATCAAGAAATAAAAGCTACATACATTTATAATTTTCCAAAAGAATGAATTATTACAAACCCAATACACAGACTCAAGGCCAGTGGGTATTAAAATTCAAAACCTGAATTTCATAACTTTACAGCCCAAATGGACCAAACTTAATTATCATTCATGTAACTTGCTCTGCCCAGACATGCAGACAATGATGCATTTTTTGAGCTGGAAGTTAAGAGTATGTGTTGTATGTTACCAATATTTTCCTGCGTGTCTTCATCCCAAAAAGTGAAATGTTACTGTAAAGGTTAAGGTTATCTCTTGTCTATGTTGTTTTCATGCAGAAGGACTCTGCACAAAACTCTGTGCTGCTGAATGACATATGTGTCCTTTTTAGCCATGCAGAAAGATAAAGCCAAGCCACTCCAGCAGCTCTCTGGGTCTGCAGAGCAAAAAAATCCATTCAGAAGCATAGACTCTGCTATTACCCTCTTGACCTTAGCAATTATCTCATTATTTATGCAGTATTCAGGTCTGTGGGATGAATATATATAATGTATGTGTGTATATATAGCACCATCCATTTGATATAGCCAGTTATGTTGAACATTTCCTCCAAACACTGAAGCTGAAGCTGGCATAGCTGAAGGCATGCAGTAATGCCAGCGCCATCCTTCAAATGTACTATATTTTGAAACCAGACACAACAGCACAACATGGGACCTGACACATTCACACTTACAGGCAGATTGCCAGCACATTGTCATTCTTCCTTAATCAAATGAGCACTTATCACCACATGTAGGTTTCTCACAGGTCACAAATGCAATCACTTACCAACATTGATGATGTTGGCAGACAGGAAGTGGCTGCAGGGAAGGCTGGCAGTGCTCACAAAAGAGTCTCCATCTGTTGTCACAGTAGTCCTCGACCTCAGCGATGGGTTTGGAGAGTCGGTCACCATGGCCATTCTAGCTGCCACAGAATCCATGACTGCTGATGGATGATGGGTGAGTCCGGTGATCACACAGTGTTATCAGATTTTCAAGGTGTAGTTGCTGACCTCGCACCCCAAAGAGTCTGTCCGTCAGTGCATTTACAAGCTGTTATACAATCCAGTAATTAAAAGTAGCCAAAAATGGAGCTCAAGAAATATCTCATCGTCACAAATATTCCACTCCGAAGTGAACGTGGGATAAAGGAGGAAATGCAGCCTGAGAGGTTCTTCAAACTGAAGCGAAAAGCTAGATTGCACTGAATAAGCTGTCAAGCTGTCGGGCCAATCCCAAGTCAAATATTGGCAAAGAAACAGATTTAAAAATACAATCCAATATTCAAAAGTGACTTCAGTCACAGAAGGAAGTCTTTGATGAAAACTCCCAGGCACTGTCCAGAAAAGCTGCTTGAGAATATCCTCAAATGACACATTTTATTAATGCTGAGAAGCTGCAGGGGCCAAGGAAAATCTAGTCTTTCCTCTGTGAAAAGCAGATTAGGATGAAGGACATTTGTCGGAGGCCATCACTCAAAAAACCTTCTGGTCCTCCCGCTCCGAACCATAATCAGGCCAAGCTGGAGACACCTACTGCAGAGGAGACAAACACAAATACACAGATAGAGGAGAAATATATGAGACACATGAGAAAAACATGAGCCTCCACAAGGCTTAAAAGGACAAACATCACTTGGGAACAAACACTATATTGTACACAGTAGCCATAAGTAATATTAACTAATTATTAATTTCAATGTTTTTGTATTTGTACTTTAAGTATTTTCAGAACTCAGTAGTTTTTCTTTTACTTTAGTACATGTTGAAGAAAGCATTGTGGGTAACACTGTGATCAGCACAAAACAGAAAAGATTTGGACTAACTTAACCCTAAACTCTAACCCTTGTTATTTTTTCCTATGCCGTGCACCACGAGCTACATCCTGCAGGTCCAATGTGTAAGAACTGGCCACCTGTTAAAAGTCACTTCAAGCAAATAGGGGACAGCATATCACCAGAATTACAGCCAACTGCTGCTCACTATACTCTTCCCTGCAGCTATCTTTGGCTGTAGCTACGAGCTGCTTTTAGCTACGTAGCCCAGTTAGCCATGCAGGTAGTGACCCTATTAGCTGGTGTTTACACTGCAGGTAATGGAACTGGCCAGAAGGGGACAGAAAACTGCTCTGCCTCTGACTGGCTTACCCTAATATTCTTCCTCTAATCTTAACCAACCATCACTCATCATCACTACTCATGCCTAAATCAAACCAGCCCAAACAAAAAAGGTAACAAGCTAGAGCCAAACAGAGGGGGTCATACCTTTGCCATGGTGGGATTCGTAATCTGGCAACTGGGACCCTTAATTGCACTGCATGTTCATGCACGCATACACATATGTGCTGATGCATGGAGCATAGGCATTTTCATCAGGATGGAGCACAATTATTTCAGCTGAGTCTGAGCCTCCTGGAACTCTTTAGAAAAGATTGCTGTGACAGCTAACTGTTGCATACTGACAGGTTCTGTCAGAAAGCACTGCAAGCATCATATGAGTCATACGAAAGCCACGGCCATGACAGCAACACAGTGATTGATTGACACACATACAGGCAAATCAGTGTTGAATTCAAATATGTGGCATGTTATTTATGTTTCTAAATTGGGTTAGGTAATAGTAACAATATTTCTATAATGCTTCAAAATTTCTCTAAAAGAGTAGCACTTTCGGTTTCATGTTGGGCTAATGCTAGTTAGCTATCCATGTCCTTGTTAGCTTAATTGCTCCCGGCTGTAATATTCTCAAGGAATTATTTTAGATACAACTCCAGCCTTTAGATCTGAATGCTTGCAACTGCATAACACACTGTGGATGATGACTGTGTGCTGTTGATCTTTATACCAGTTCCAGAATAAAGAGCAAGTGATGTGTTGCTGTACCATCCATCCTGCACCACAGACATAAGGGGACACATCCACCATCTACAGATAGACACTCCCTGTTACATCTATAGCATGGTATCTATTTCATGTGCCAATGTCAATGCTGACTCACAAACCTTGTTTTAAAGTATTATTAAAATGATTTTGCAAAAAGCTAAGTGACTGTAAAAATACAATAAATAGGATCGGCATTCTTGTTTTCCTCAGGCTGTCTTGAAACACAATTGGCTGTTTTCACAAAAGACATTTTGACATGTGACAGACAGTGGGAGAAGCATAAAGTAGGTGTAAATTCTAATATCTAAATTACATTAATCTGCTTCAGTTTCAAGCTCCTCTATTATGCATGCTGGCTCACTATCAAACTGCCATGCTGGCTCATTGTCAAACACCTGTGCTTTTCCTGCTATGACAAACCAAAATGTTTGCTGGGGAAAAGACTGACAGAACAAAACCACTAAATAAGTAAGTCCAATTCATTGCACCTGCATTGATGTGAACCCATGCAAGCATATATTTGACCACAATCTAAATCACAATAAGATGGAGACATGACCATACTGCAGCACGCAGCTGTTTTCAGCAATAAAAAGCTCTGATAAATCCACTCTACACCACCAGCCCAGCACCAAAAAGCTGCTGAATGTAGTGGAGCATTCAACAGATTAAGAGATGATGGAGACCAATCCAGAACTAAAAGGAGAGGATTTACCTCTATCAGGTGGACACAAACACAACTCCAAATTAATGATAATTCTGTGTCTGCTGGATGTGAATAGGCAACTGCTTGGTAAGATATTGACCATAATCATTTTAAGGTGATATTTATTATAATTGTAGTTTATTGGATTTCACTGTGTTGGTATTATTCCTACAACATTGTAGTTAATGTTTCTGCAGGACCATCACTGCAACTGACCAAAATGCGACAAAGTCTGTATTGGGAGCAGATAATGGTGGATGAATAAATTAAGCACAGGACTTGGGAGACTGAGGTTTGGGTCCTTTGTGGAACTTATTGTTTTACTGTTGACATGTTATTTTAAGTCATTATTATTGTTTTCAGTTTCTTCTTTTATTTTCAGTTTTCTGTCACAGCTTGGTTACATTTAGGCAACAAAACTACTTGGTTAGGTTCAGGAAAAGATCATGCTTTGTGTTAAAATAGACCCTTTCACAGTGTTAACTCTAACTTCATATTAGAAAGGTTAACTTCTGTTGCTGGTCTTGGAGCAGTATAATGATGCTGCTGTAGGAACAACACCAACATGGCTATATCAGATTGTGCTATATTTATAAGGTGGTTTTAACTGTGTTCTGCTGGCCCCAAGTGACCAAAAAATATATTAATGCAGCTGTAGCTTGTGGGGCTGCTGGATTTATGAGATCTTGAGATCAGGAGACGAGAATTCATCTTACCAGACTTCAAGCTCTGTGCTTGTGGCCAAACCACAATTGTTTTGGACCAATCAGCATCTTATGAGAGACTACTGGAAGCTACAGGTGTGGTTTAGTTGTGATGACAGAGAGAAGAGAGAGATGCTACTGTTCATTTGAAAGCAAGAATAGAAGTTCCTAATGAGGTTAGTGTTGATGCTGCTATGGCATCAGATACATCAGAACTAGAGTGTATTTCTTCATTGAAAGAAGAGCAAGGAACAGTGCTGAAGGCTTTTATCAATGGAAAAGATTTTTTCACTCTTCACCTGACTGGCAAGAGTACTACTACATACATACTACTACATACTTCATATGGTTCATTAACCTGATTGGTTGAAATTAGCCCATGATAGCCGGTAACAGACAGATGGTTCATCCAATCTCCTGCCACCCAGGCTCTAGGTGGTCAGCGATCTGTCTCGACTGGTTATTGTTCCACTCCTATAATATAGTTGGACTTACGATAGACAGCTAAAAAAAGACATCAGCATCGATCCAGCAGAACTAGCCCCCAGCAGAGATGAAGAGCAGGCTACAGAGGTCCAGTTAACTCACTTCTTTCATACCCACAGATTTTTACATTTTCAAAGTATGTTTTAGACCCAACTGAGGCCAAACTGACTAAATACACTGGACAAATCAGGTGGACCAATCACAAACTGCTACACACTCCTGAGTTGACAAAGAGACAATGACAGACCCATATATTAGCTTACAAATAGCATCCTAGTTTGCTGTGCCTGTCTCATTGTGCATAAAAACCAGCTCTAACTGATGACTGAAGACTGAGTTCAGCGGTCACTGAGGATCAATCGAAGCCCCCTTTGGGCTTTCTAAAACTTCAGTTGACCTCAGATTCCATTAATGGTGCTGTTATATTTGGATGTCACAGCACAAGCCTAACATTACATGATTCAGATGCTAGCTATGTGCAGCAATAAACTGTAGACAGAGAAAGAAAAGCTAAAATGTGGAGACCAGCATAAAAATGAATGTGTCTTAGAGTTTAAAATGTCAAGAAAAAAAACATGCAAAGTCTGTAAAGGATTTCAAGACATTCATTTGCTCTAGTTTGAGACAAAACTTCAGTCTATGTACAATGCAGCATGACAGCTGCCGACATGTTACACCACACCTCTGACTGACTTCACCCTCCTACCTAAACTTCTTTTGTTTCTCTTTGTTAACCTTTCCACCCTCTGCCACACATCACTCCCAGCGACCCACCCACATAAAGATTAGATAAACAAGGCCACAGTTACCTCTCTGAAAGGTTCCAATAAATCAGCTTTTAAAGTTGGAAGCTGGAAATGTTGTGTATGTGATCCACCACCCTGCTCCCTGCTATGGACTGAACAATGTGTGTGTGTGTGTGTGTGTGTGTGTGTGTGTGTGTGTGTGTGGGAGTCAGTTAGGGCTAGCTAGACATGGTGGGCCGGCTGGAGGACATGTTGAGAACTGTTTTTAGAAGGTTGGCGGTCAGATTGCCTGTGCTGCAGGTCTGAGCACGTCTTGTTACCATCAAACACTCATATACACGTGTGTGTGTGTGTGTGTGTGTGTGTGTGTGTGTGTGTGTGTGTGTGTGTGTGTGTGNTGACTTTTCTTACACAAGCCACACTGCTGCTGGATAGAGTTTGTTTGTTTATTGACCGTTCAGCATTAGTACAGGTTCATAAAGACAATTAACAATTATTCAGGCTTGTTACAAGGGCATCACATAAACAAAATCATCATATTTGACCCAATAAGGAATCCTGAATGGATATTTTGCTGCTGCATGTTAATGCAGTGTTGTTATGGATATCAGCACTGTTTTAAGAGCATGAAACTCAAAGAACATTGTGTTAATGGTGACGACAGTTAAATCAATGTGTTTTTGTTACTTGCAGTTGTCTATTTAAGTACAATCTATCATGTACAATCTATCATGTAAGTGGGGGTTTGTGAGGGGACCCGATCCTGCTGTAACTATGACCTATGATTGTTTAGATAGCAAAAAGAAACATGAATATTGTTGCATATATTATTTCATCCAAAGTGAGATATTCTCTGTATGACAAGGATGTCTGCAACACCAAAGGGATGCCAGCAAAAATCTTATCATTACTTCTAATCTATTTCTATTGTTATCTGCGCTGTCACGCACTTGTAAAGAACTCCGGATGTGCACACCTTTTTTTTTTTTTTTGATGTTCTTTATATAAGACACCTCAGTTTGCACCTGACAGAGTGATGGCAGAAATAATAGTCAAAAAAATCAACAATGGGAAATAAATGTGATTTCACTTTTCAGACCAAGTAATACCAGGTAGTGGTCCACAGCTCCTAAACCTGACCTGTCAAACCCAAACTGCATAAATAAATGTACAAAAATGCTATGAAAACAGGCCCAACAAAGAAGAACAGAGACACTGGGAGTAGCTTGATGCTTCAACAATTAACAAGCAGCCACAGTCACAATGAGCAACAAAAGGTCGTTTTCCTGAATTTCACAGTTCACCCTCCATCTGCATCAAAAACCCCACACTCAAAGCTGCTAGCAATTCCTCTAGGATCCACTTGAGTATTAGACATATTGACACACTGGACACTTCTGTCCCATGTTGGGTCTTGCATAGACGAAAACCAAGTAGACCTATGAAATGTCAAAGACCAGAATCACCAATTTTTGTTTTTTTAAAAGCAGTGAACGTACTATCATGTAGTGAATGTGTTATGATTTATGATGTGAATGCATTATTAATAATCTAGTGTGTTGCTCTTCCTGGGGTTTATTCCATCGAATTAAGGCTCTAAGGACAGAGGATGCTGTAGGCTGTACAGATTGTAAGGCCCTTTGGGGCAAATTTTTGATTTCTGATTTTTGATTTTGATGTAAATAAAACTGACTTGACTTACTTCTGAATAAACTGTTACGTATTTGCATATCCAGCAGATACAGATCAACATAAGCATTCAGCATTTGGAGTCTTCTGTGTGTCCACCTGACAAATGTAAATCCAATATTCATTCTCCTTTTAGCTGTGATTTTGTTTCCACCAATTTCTGAGGGAAATATCTGTCTCTTTAGCTGCTAAATATTCTACTGTGTTCACCCACCAGCTCGTCTCTACCTGTGTCTGTCTGTGGTTTGGTCCTGAGCAGGTAGTGTACTGTGGGTTTATTGGAGTTTTTTCTGTGACTGAACAAAACAGCACAGTTGCAAGCCATAAAACCAAAACAATGAAGTGAAACACAAAAATGTTCTGTGTGTTCAAATACACAGAGTGTGATCTTTTCGTATCAGAAGATGACAATGAAATGTTGTTTGCACAGACAGTTTCTCTACTATTTGATAAAAGTAGCTAAAATGCATTAATCCAATTGATGCTAGTATTTGATAGAGGTAGTATTGATATTTAAGGTATAAATCCAGTCACCCCTGTATGAAATTATGTTGAACTTATATGTGGAAAAAATAACTTTCATCAAAACTTTCCATCATCCTTAGTGGGAGATGATATACTGTGAATTCTCACGTGTTGAACAAGGCTGTTATGAAAAGTAATGACAGTAAAATGGAACAACAGTTCCTCAAGGCAGTAACATAAAACTGCTGGTCAACACCCTTTTTGTACAGCAAGTTTGAGACAAGCTCAAGCACAGTCATGCACTTAACGTCCATTTCACAACACCAAGCCTGACTAAATCAACTGAGAGAGCAAAAGCTTTCACATTCAGCCCTGTGAATGAATGAAATACAACCATATGTGTACTGTAGAGCCTGCGGATCAGTCAGATCACACTGGCTGTCATTGAAGTGTCAGAGAACAAGTCTCCTGGGAATAAAATCTCCACAGCCACTATGACATACTGAATAATGCATTTAGAATATTGTCAATGGGTGAGTCAGGCTGCTTCAGCTCTCTGCAGAGTGTGCTTCAGCTTGTGGTTTTGACTGTGCCGGGAGTTGTTGCGACTAGCTTCTTGCACACTCTTTTGTAAAACTGGCTGCTTTCCTGAGCTTCCTGTGAGTGGGAGAATGACAGAGTAGAAGACATGTACATACACACACACATTGGATTTTTAGTGGTATTTAAGAGCTGATGTATGTTATCAGAGTTATTGAGGAGTGTGTGTGTGTGTGTGTGTGAGTGTGTGTGTGTGTGTGTGTGTGTGTGTGTGTGTGTGTGTGTGTGTGTGTGTGTGTGTGCGTGTGCATTGTGCATGAAATTGCTACATTTTGTAAAGGGATTTAGCATGTGCACATACAGTATCTCTGCCAGTAGCTAGTCATTACAGGCCAACATTCTAAAGACAAACACACAATCGTTCTTTCTTCACACAGACATACGCAATAAGACACATTCAGTGCACATAATTTCAACAGGTTTCATGAAAGTGTGTAATCAGTGGCATTCAAGATAATGTGGATGACAATGTCATACATGCTGCAGAAAGGAAGGAATTTTGCTTAATCCCTCTAGTTTCAAGTCAAATGCCAAAAGATGGCTCATCTCTGGGGTCAAATAACTAACAGCTAGTTGTTCTACCTAGAAATATCCAATATAACTAACTAATTTTGACTAAATAATGTAATTTACTTGTCATTGTGGACATGTGATAGCACAGTGTACTGTGTAGGACAGAACCATTGGATGGGAATGACTCCCATACTGACTCCCATAATGAATCCCATACTGGCATAAATCAGTAGCCCACTGTACAGCTCACTGATTGGCAACATTGTCCACAATAGCATATACAGAGATATAGCGATAGCAACCATCATGTTAATGGATGGACAAAATATGTGCTAGCTGACAAATTTATAAAGTCTCACTGTATATATATATATATATATATCATTGTACTATCCAGCTCTGTAGGGTTTAGTGAGAGCCAGGCCACACAAATGATTTCTGCTGTGTTAGCAGTGGGCCCAGAGAATGGTGACATGGG
The DNA here is from genome assembly GCA_037975065.1 of Chaetodon trifasciatus. Taxonomy (NCBI): domain Eukaryota; kingdom Metazoa; phylum Chordata; class Actinopteri; order Chaetodontiformes; family Chaetodontidae; genus Chaetodon; species Chaetodon trifasciatus. The sequence continues at coordinate 1,004,567 of JBBMOE010000052.1, forward strand.
TCTTTCCCATCCATCCATCCATCCATCCATCCATCCATCCGTCCATCCATCCATCCATCCATCCATCCGTCCATCCATCCATCCATCCATCCATCCATCCATCCATCCATCCATCCATCCGTCCGTCTGTCTGACACTTCAGTTCACAGCAAGATATCTGTACAACAATGTGTCTGATTACCATAAAATTTCTATGGTCCTCAGGGGATTGTTGCAAATGATATTTGATTAACTTTGCCTGTGATCCACAATCAGAACAAAATTTGCCCTTGTTAATGTTTTAGTCCATGAGAAAACAAATGGCTTTTCAAATTTCAGTAAGACTTGCTTTGGATATTCCCTAGTGTATGTAAATTGTGACCCCCTTATCCTTCCTATAGCAGCAACAGGAGGCCATATATGCCAGCCCGGTGTCATTCCCAGAGTATCAAAAACCAATGCTTTATTACACCCCTTAGCCTTTCATACAGATGCACAAAGGTACCCTTGAGCATCTGTATGACTTACAACTAACAACTAACTCCAATGTTAATCCATCCACAGCAATATTAAATGCTCAGACCAAGGTAACATTTCATTCTGTTATATGAATAAATGCGTGTACATCCACACACAGCAGCAGCAGCAGCACACTTTCCCTGGAGGTTGGATTGTTTTCAATCTCCAAGGTCTTTATCCCAGGTGAGGTGCCTGGTTTCGATGCTGTTAAATCCTGTATGACTGAGCTGAAAGAGGCTGAAAACTAACACCCTGCTGAAAAACAAGCCTCCACAAAAGGGATAGAGAACCAGCTTTTCCCATCAACCCCACACATGTTCATCGCTACCAAGGTTTGGTGATACAGTTGACCAGCCGCATGTCACAGGGTGTGTGTGGTGTGTTCGTCTTAGGAGAGTCAAGAAGTTACACGGGCGCCTTTATTATGCTTCTTCTAAAGCTGATCTAGCTATGACGAAACAGGATGAGGAAAACTATGAAAATAAGCTTTTCAAAATAACTGCCAACCCTGCTGTTCTCTGTCATGAAGCCAAGCAAAGGGTGCAAAGGTTTTCTACTTCCCTACTGAGACGAGAGAACAAATAAGTGCGGCAGAAAAACACTGGAAGCTTCAATCTCTACACACAATTCAGCTTTCACCATTTGCTTCACAACACTGAAGGGCCTGGCAGAACTGATGCTGCCTTAAACATCATGTGGGACAAACCTCGACAGTACAAGCACAGTGTTTGGAGGAGAGCAGGAGAGTGGCAAAACAGCATTGGCTGTGCTGTCCCGCAGTTCATGAAAGTGCTGGTCATCATCAGGTCAATGTTTGAATTTGCCCAATACTTGGAATTCTGACCAAATATGACCGAAACTAACAAGATTCATGTCAGCCTCATCTGTGCCTTGTGTTTAGTGTTAACTAGAGAATGATAGCATGTCAACACATGTCGCACCAGCATTAAACTCAAAGCATCACTGTCCTTATGTTCATCTACACAGAGGTGCTTGCATGGCTGTAGACTCTTTCGTAGAAAGCACTTTTCCTGCTTCATCTGTCGGTGCTGGCAAAGTCAGCCCATGTTCAATTTTCCTCCAGTTTTTGTTCAGTGAACAGACATAAAACAAGAACTTATGGTCAGTCAAAAGTCAGGTGAAATAAGGTAAAAACATTACAAGCCCTCTCTGGAGCCACTGATTGGTTTGTCTGGTCTGGGCTATTGTGGACACTTGGTGATGCAACATGGCGGACTGTAGATATAAAGAGCTCATTCTGAGGTAGTGAAAATACAACAATTCTTATTTCCAGGTGATTACACCCATGAAAACACATTTAGAAATATTTTATTCCATTCCTGCCAATAGATCCCCGTAATTCCTTAAATCCCTTTCGGTGTCAGATAAAATTTGACGTAGTCATGAAGTTATTTAAAGACACTTTTAAAAACAGCTTACTGCCACTTTAAAAAGTGAGAATTAAGAGTCAAGTCTGTTAGGGTTTTCTATGCATGTGCAAAATCTATGTCCTAAAGTAAAGGCATGGTTTCGTCATTATAGCCTCATTAATATCCTTCTTTGGTAAGAATCATCTCAGACAATGATTAGCAGAGAGAATTGTTACAGGTAGTTTCAGCAAAGATCATGCAGCAATACACAGATATTGCCCATGTCTTTTTCATATTTATAAAAAAAGAAGAAGAAGAAAAAGGTAATTTACAAACGTAATTTAAAAATATCATCATCTAAAGTAGAGGATACACAGCATGGTACCAAAGAATGCATTTCATAACCTTTGAGTTCTCTATTGTATGTACAAGCAGTACATGCAGTGTTTGATGATTTTTCCACAATAGAAGAGAAGACTAAAAGTACAAAGGTGAATTATTTAAGAAGCAGCAACAAAACAGCTGGGACAAACCAGGAAAACGTGTAAGCCAACACTTCTTTTGAATGGCATGCTAACACTAACACAACATCTTCGACCAGTGTCAAAGCTGGTGACAGCTGTAGCCTGTGAATGCTCAGAAGATGTGAAAAGAATGCATGCTGCAAATGCGACTAAAATTTCACGGACAAACCCTTGACTGCGTGTCTAGGTTTATAACTCTAACCCCTCTATGATTAAACAAGTAACTAAATGACTAACCAATATACATTTTCCATCAAAAGATCAAGACTAAAACTAAATTGAAGTCAGGTGTCAACATTAAGATATTTCTCAGCACCATGGTTCTAAAAAGCGAGAAAAAAATTCTTGTCCACAGGCAAAAGGCTTTTCTCCACCAACATTTCCAAGTCAGATATAGTTTTTCTTTCTATATGGTCAACCAGATGGTGCAGAACAGTCGGCATGTGGGCAACGGATCTGAAAAGGTCATACTGACTCACAACCAGATGCACAAGGCAAAAAGTAGGTAATGATTTTGGAGAAAGAAAAGGAATAAACTGCTGCTCTGAAAAGGTCAGGAAGTGTTTTCCAAACTTACACGGACATTACACCAGGAGAGTGGAGTTTGCTTTGGGTTTCTGGCCATAAGGACATTCCCTGCATGGCTTTTTCAAAGAAAGAGCATAATGTGTGGTCTCTACCTCTGAGAATATAAATGTCATTTTTTCTTGTTTGGACCTGCTGTCACTTTCATATAGATGGGCTGCAGTGGTAATTGCACACTTCAGACACATTAATTGCTGTTTCCACTTCTCTGTGTTTAAGCTGTGCTTGATTTTCTAATGTAATGACTGCTGGGTGGTGTCGCTACACAGTACTTACAGATAGACAAGCTGCGTCTTGTTTGCCAGTGATATGGCTGAATAACAAGTCATCTAGTGTTGTTAATGATTCAGAATATTATAGGTGATGACAGTCAGCATCATAAAATTACTCCTCAGAATACTTTCTGAACATAGTCTTTCCAATCAGACACACATACATGCACACACACAGTGTTCGGTAGTAACTGATTGGTTAAAGTTCAACATTTCATATTGTGGTTGGCTACTTAAATGGAAGTTGGGGAAACAACAACATTTAACGAAAACACCTACTGTATTCTCATCTATTATATCTAGCCTGTTTAATCTATATAGGTTGTGGTTTTGGGGGAAGTTATGTGCTGGATCTATTTCTTGACAGATAAGTATTGATTAAATAATCTAGATGTGTGTTAGATAGTGACTACTTTGTTTCATCCATACGTCAGAATTTATAGCCATTGTAGACCAGTAGTGTTGTTCATCAAGACACCACAAATTGTCAGTTTTACATATCTGTGTACACATTAATAAATCAAAACACACCATGTTAAGTAATGAGCTTCAGACTGGCTTTGTGCAGCGCCAGGCTAGCTGTTTATGCTAAGCTAAGCTAAGCAAATCCTGCTCCAGCTCTGTAACACACAGACAGGAAACTGTCTGAACATCTGAATTCATCGTTTTTTTTAACAGATGTGAATTAGCTACTATTTGATATTCATTGGAATTAAATAGAGCAATCAGCTGTGATTCAATCCAATAAGAAAGATGCAAATGAAACATCACACTTTTTGATTAAAAATTCACTTTGAATAAGTTAACAACAACAGAGGGTAAGGTCTCACACACAGCCAGAGAAGACATTAGTATTGAAACACTGTTTCAAATAAATCCTTCAAGCTTAGTGTTTTCACCTGAGTGATACATTTTTCTTACTGTGAACAAATCCTGTGACAAATCCAGACCAATGATAAATGTAACTCACTATCAGGTAGTGTGTGTGTATCAAAGCTAAGTTATCCTGTGCTTTTGCACCCAGGATAGGCCACCCTCCAAAATCCATGGGTCCTACACGTCACCCAGTCGATGTGTCACTAAAGTAATACTACACTAATCTTTCTCATATTTTTACAGGTTGTGTGACTCCCACAATGGTTAAATTAACTTTAACATGTAAAATCTGTAAAATGCTGCTTAAAAAACAAAGTAAATTGAAGCCACAATGCATAACTGGGTACATTTATCATTTATGAGGACTGAAAGATTTTCTCCTTTTAAACTTGTTGTGTTTTGTCTGAAGAAGGCCAGTTTTTGACTATGTAGCATACAGTCACTTTGAGTGTGCACAGTCCTATCAGCGCCAAACAAACCCCTGTTTGTTTTACCTTATGGCCTCATAAAAGTCATATGGTACAATACCTACTCTCTGACCTCAAACAGGGTGTGTGGACAACATGGCAGGGCTGTACTCATGCTTTCAAGCTCCTTAGATAGACTACTTCCACTAAGCAAAGGGCTAATAAGACTGACAGTGAACACATGGACTGTCTGTACTGCACTGATCTAGATGACGCTGTCTCACTTACTCTGCATCATGTTTATTCCACCTTGAAAACATGCGAGAATGTTGTTTATTGATTATAGTTCTGCTTTTCATACACCTGTACCATCCAAGTTGGTGATAAAATTCAGGAGTTTTGGCCTTGGCAAGTCCATCTACAGTTGGCTATCTGATTTTTTAACAGGCAGGCCCCAGACTGTGAGAACAGGCAATTCATTCTCATCTACATCAACTCTTAGGACTGCTACGCCACAAAGAAGCTGTCTGAGGCTCCTAATGCACGCTGTGTTGTATCCATGACTGAGCTGCAGGATACGACTACTATAATATTATAAAATTCGATCATGACACCACAGTGATTGGACTGATAAGTGACCCAGCGCCATAGTGTGATGACAACAATCTCTCTCTTAAGATCAATAAGACAAAATAAATCATTGTTTAGTTTATAGGAAGATGAATTATACTCCATATACATGACCTGTCAAAATTGTTGGCAGTCACATTTACAACACTCGCCGCACAAAGAAAGTCCATAAAAGGACACCAAGCATCCTGTTCATGCTCCTTCCATCTAAATTTATTTATTTTTGCTCCACATGCTGCTGAATAGCTGACACTGACATGCACTGATTCCTTTTTGTAAATAGCATGTGTGCAATGTTTCTGTGAGTGTATTGGGTACAAGGTTAGATGGGTTGTACAAGTTTGTGTTATGTGAGCTATGGTGGTTGTTGTGGGTTTTAAATGTTATGGTATGAATGGTCTGTATTTATCTACACAAAGGATGAGAGAGCAGCGGCACAAGCTTTTCACTGTACTCGTACATGTTATGATAAACTTGAACTTTTTATGCTCTTATGCTCAGGATTTTCTATGAGTCTGTGGTGGCTAGTGCTATTCTCTACGCTGTTGCATGCTGGGGCAGCAGGCTGAGGATGGCAGACGCCAACATACTCAACAAACTGATCTGCAAGGCCAGTGACGTTGTGGGGATGGAGTGTGACTCTCTGACGGTGGTGTCAGAGAGGAGGATGCTGACTAAGCTACAGACTATCTTGGACAACGTCTCACACCCACTTCATGATGTGCTGGTCAGGCACAAGAGTACTTTCAGTGAGAGACTCATCCCACCAAAATACACCACTGAACGCCACAGGAAATCATTCCTGCCTGTGGCCATCAGACTGTGCAACTCCTCCCTCTGAATGGCCCTTGGACTTCTTTCTCTGTGTACTCTGTTTATTTTTTCTCAGTATATATATTTTGTTTTATATTTGTTTATATATATATTCTCAGAAATATTTTGGTTTTTATATATATATTTTCTTTTCTCTTTTCTTTTCATTCATTCATCTTCTATACCCGCCTTATCCCTTTTGGGGTTGCGGGGTGGGCTGTCAACGGGCGAGAGGCGGGGTACACCCTGGACCGGTCGCCAGTCGATTGCAGGGCAACATATAGAGACAGACAAACATTTACGCACACACTCACACCTAAGGGCAATCTTAGAGTCACCAATTAACCTAATGAGCATGTTTTTGGTCTGTGGGAGGAAGCCGGGGTGCCCGGAGAGAACCCACGCATGCACGGGAAGAACATGCAAGCTTTGTGCAGAAAGGCCCCGCCCGACCCGGGGATCGAACAGCGACCTTCTTGCTGTGAGGCACGCGCGCTACCTGCTGCGCCACTGTTCCGCCCGCTTTTCTTTTCTTTCTTTTCTAATTTTATTCTAATTCTATTCTTGTAAGGAGTACCTGCAACAAAAATAATTTCCCCTTGGGGATCAATAAAGGAATTCTAATTCTGATTCTGATTCTAAACTTGATGTATGACTTTCCCATCCCCGCAGGTACTGCAGGAAATCAGACGTCTGCAGTAGATGGAACATAAATTAGACAAGTTGCAAAACAAAATGCACTGTCTTAACAATGGATAACTCACTCTATGTGTCTGTATCCACACTTTATCGCACATAGCAGGAACAGTTAAGGTCTCAGTATGTTTTAAATTACATATATCATCTCATCCAACCACATTTTGTATTTACATCTGTTCCAAATGACTGCACTTGAAAGCAGGGTGAAAAGCCTGCCATCATAAAGAGGGGAGGGGTTGGAAGATGCACAATTGCACAAGTCTCTCCTCAAAGGCGTGGTGTTGATGGTTCACATGAGAAGTATCAAAAGTAGTCGTGTGAAGAGTAATGAAACAGAAACTAAAAGCCTGGCCATTCGCTGCTGATTGCTTTGGAAAGTTCCTCCATTTAGATGCAGTTAGATGAGCTGACAAGCACTTTGCTTGAAACACACTGAGACCTTTCGCACTAAAGCATACTTGTGCAAACATAATGAAAAAAATAGATAAGTCAATCGTAACTTTACACTCATATAATCATTTTATGATCTCATGGCTCTGTCTGCAGGACCACATCATTTTGTCTGTGCCTTCCAGCAACTACAAAAAATGCTACTGGTGTTTTCCAGTCTGCCAACTCTGCCAAGGTTTGTTTAATTCAGACTGGAATCAGTCCTGTATTAAAACAATGCAAGTGGTTGCATTGGTGGGGATGTGCTGCTTCAGGCACCAGTGAGACATGAATTTCAATCCAGTTTGTGTAACAGATCCATAAGTTTGAGGGTTTCTCAGGCACCAAAACACTGCACAGAAGCAATTAGCAGTGACGCACTTTATCTGTCCATCCATCCAGCCTGACCTCCTCCTGACAAAGTTTTGTGGCTGTGTATCATCATCTTGCCTTTGCTCTTAACAGATCCACATTAATTCATTTTAAACAAACAACAGTGAATCCTTATTTTTCTTAGAAACCTTCTGGCACCTTTTCATTGATCACAAGAACCTTTCAATCATACACATAAAACCAAGAACCTCTAAAACCTGTACAGGAACATCCACCATGTATGAAACCCCTTTAGAACCATTCTCAAGGACGACATGTGCCTGTAGAAGCAGATCAGGGTGTGTGTGTGTGTGTGTGTGTGTGTGTGTGTGTGTGTGTGTGTGTGTGTGCCGGCGGGGAGGTTCATGTAAATCCCAGACATGACATATGCTTGACACTACAGCTGAAACAGATGTTGTCTGAGGTTATTAATGGCCTAACTTCCTCTGGGTCTCCTCAGCAGGTGTAAGCTCAGTTTCCTTTTCCTTCCACCTCTGTATGTGAGTGTGTGTGTGTGTTTTCTGTGAGCATGTGTCCTTGGGGTCCTTTAAGGATGTCCCTTTGCTAACAATCTGCCACCTACGCACAATCTAGCACAGCTTCTGTGTACTGTAGGGGTGTAACAGCAGAAAGAACTCATGGTTTGGTTCATGCTCTGGTTTAGGAGTCACATTTCGGTTTGACACATACATAAATGGGGGTAGGTTTCTTTTCATCTGGGTGACTGTCAGATGTGCCCGAGCATGTTCGATGTGTTTCCATTCACTTATTCTACAACGGTGAAGTAATGCCTTGTCTCATCCACGGCTCTCTCTTCTTTGCTGTTGTAGCTGACTGGAAACACAAATTCTTCCCAAACAACTGATTCAAAGCACACAGGCAGGTGTTCTAGCTCTGGTGTTTCATTTGTGCCCACAATGCTGTGACAGACTCTTACACTTGTCTGCTTATTGTGCTACCCTGAGCGCGAGATGCTAACAGTAAACAGCTAAAAGTTTCCTGGCAGAACTCGCTCATACATACAAATACAATATACCAAGTAGTCTACTTGTGGCTGTGGGCACCGGACTGTGACCCTGAACTGTAACGGTTCAGCATAAACACACGTATCACTACAGCCTTAGGGTAACTCTATTCTTATTTTACACTTGTGCACTCAGAGTAGCTTCACTAAAACAGTTTTATTTCTAATTACTAGAATAAAAGCAAATAAATGATACTGATATTGGCTTCTTTCAGCACGTGTTGTTCACATGACAAAGGCACATATCATTTTTAGAAATTTCACATATATAGCCCCACAACACATGTGAAAACTTACATTTTACATGTGAGATTACATTTCACTTCATAGGCACTTTTGAATTTTCATAAATGTCACATGTGTAATGACATGTATTATATTTGAGCACAATATGTTCACATGGAACATCACAACTGAAAACATTTGTCCTCTGCAATGCATTCAGATAACATAAGCACATGCAATTTTCAAATATTTCACAATGTGAGACATCATGTGTAAAAACTGCAGTTTCTCATGTAAAATGCTGTTCAACAAATTTACACATCACACATGTATTTCATATATGAAACACTGATTTTTTTTTCATTCAACATGAGAATATAATATGTTTACTATAATTTCATTATCAGCAGAAGGTTTTAGCTTCCTATTAATTGTTGTTTTACAAGTTGAAAGTCAATAAATCTCAGGGAAGCTTGAATATTACTTGAGTATAAACAGTCCAACTGAAAGACATTCAATTGGATATTCATGCCGATGTGGATTAGGAATACTCATCAAAAGCTCTCCTAAAAGGACTGAAATGATACAGCACCATATCAGTTCTGTATTGGAAGCCATAGCTGTGATTTCATGAATGCATGATGATGTGTATCTGCTGTCATCATGTGCTGCTGCTCTGCTCAGTCATCCAGCTCAAATGTGGTAAATATAATGCACCTGATTTATTTCATGTGGAATCCAAACAGCACTACGGGAAACTGACTGGTACGTAACCTGAGAGTCAAGGAACATATTTACCTTTCTCTTGTCTGATCAGGTTTTCAGGGAGTTGTTCCGAAGACTTTTTAGCACAACGAAAAGTTTAGTTTAAACATGTTACTCACAAAGTGCCGCAGCTGTGAACACTAAACTGTTATCAGCCCTCCAAATCATGTCTGGACTGATGCCTTAAAAACAGCGTAACCAACAAATACACAGTTTGATGTAATGTCTGAAACCTGCAGGTAGATGAATGCATCGATCCAGTCAAGTTTGTGTCTTACCTGTCAAAATCCTAAACTCTCCCTGTGTTCTCATTAATGGTTTAGTCCAAACAGAAAAGTGCTTCCCACACCATCCACTTTCCATCTGCAACAAGTTACAAGTAGCTCCTGAGTTACAGGGAGGAGGGAAAGGAAAAACCCAGCTCCTCCCCTCATTGAGAGCAAAGTTCAACTTCCTGGTATGCAGGATAGTGGGACAGACTGTCCAAGGGTTGATGCAAGTGCTGAGAAAAGTCGCTGTAAAAGGATAGCAGAGGGCTTACAATTGGATGTTCTTCGTAGTGGTTACAGTACACCTGGCTGGCTCAGGGAGCAGCACTGAGGAGACAAAGAAACTGGTTCTGCAACTTTCCAGGCAGATCACAGCAGAGCTGCCGGGGTTTTGAATGAGTAGATTAATGAATGTACTCAACCTTCTCACACAGCAACTTATGGTTGCTACAAGCCAAGTACTTCACATGTAATTACAACATTGCAGTTAATATAATTCTTAGAGGTGCAGTTATGTAACTTAAGTCAAAGTGTTTCAATATATTGGTCTGATGTTAAGATATTTATCAGGTTGTATTGTTTTATTACCTGCCAGTCCAAGCCAATACATCAGTCAGTATGAATTGTTGCATGTCATTCCTTTCCTTTTCCCCCTTATTTCTTGTCATTTATGACATCGTCAGAATCTCTGATAAAAACATAAATATGAACCAAAGATATTTTTTTTCTACAGAACGTTCTCAGTTTATTGGAATCTGATTTTGAAATAGCCAAATATTAATATCAGAACCCACCAGACTAGCCTCTGAGAAGTTATGGGTTTAATCAACCTCGAGGGAGTTTACAGGCATCAGCACTTGGGAAACACCATTTGGACCTTCATGTTACAAAATAAAATGTACACAGAACATGATTGAACAGTTAACTTCATGAGTAAAATGTGAAAAATAAAATAGATAAATAAAACAAAACAATCTGACAGCTTTGTTTTGGTAACTGGTCATAATTTTAGTTTTGTGGGCTGTGTTGGGGAATATCGTGATCAGTGTTTTTGAAATCCTGGTCATGAGCCTGACTGTGTCTTCAGTTACTGGAACTTGTGACTGAATTATACTGTTCTTGATTGTAGTGTTTTTGCATAAAGGCCTGTCTAATGACCTTGGAATAAAACCACAGTGTTAAATGAAGATGAAATAAAATAAAACCACAATAAAAGCACGCAATATTACTCTGAGGGGAAGAGAAACAATTAGCAATCTGATAATGTATTAGTAAGTAGAAATATAAAGACAGATTATGAGATGATAAGTTAATTAATTTTCAAATATCTTTTCTGGAAATGCAGAAGTTATGAGGAAGTTGCTCTCTGAGTCTAACAAGCGGACTTCATTCGCTGTATCCTCTTGTTCAGTGAGCCTGTAATTCCTCCCCCTGACAGTGAGCGGCGCTGTGACTTATGAGCTTGATTATTAATTTGATTCAGTTGTTTTCAGGGCATTTACTTTCTATGTGTTTCCTGATTTAGCAGCAACTGTCAGAACTATTTTTAAGGGAATATTAGTGCATACTCCGACTGTGCATAACACAGGGACTGAGTACTACACCAAGGACAAAAACAGTCGATGTAAGCTGAGCTTGTTGTTAACTGCGTGCTGTTTGTCGTGCTGTGTATTTTCAGCCCTGTAGACTCTTGGACGTTTGCTTGCAGTGTGGAGGCTTACTGGACTGACAACCTACTGTATGGATGTAGAGATCTAACGATATTTGGAGGTTTTCTTGCCGAAATACTTCGACCAGTGGACACGAACATTTCGCCATGAACCGTAACTTGGGTTGGTAAGGTTCGCATCTGAAATTGGTTAACTGATGTTAGCTTACAATGCCCCTCGCTCCTGCAAACCAGTCCCAGTTGATTCGGTCCAGTCAGAAGGATGAATATTATCAAACCTTTCTGAGAAACAACGCCAACGAAGCTTTCCAGACACTTGCTGGTAAGTTTGTTCACATTTAACACTCTTACCATTCGTCCCTTTGAGCTAGCTTACTTCTACTGTAGCATGTAGCTTTGAAGCTAACTGGGCAGTGGCTTTTAACTGTCTGTGTAGTCGCAAAACAACAGGTCGTTAAGTTCAGAAAATCAAGTGAACTTATTGTGCTGGTGTGGATGTTTGTGGGACTCAAACCTCATCCTGTACAATTTTTCACGAGTAGTTTGTTGAGTTCAGTGGTCACTGCCCGCTGTTAAAGAAGAACCAGTTCATAAATGTGGTTATGCTTCTTATCAAACAGTAGATGAGCTGGTGGTCATCAAAATAAAAGCTTCTGTGCAGTACCAGCCAGAAGTTTGGACACACACATTCAATGGTTTTTATTTATTTTTTTTATTTTCTACATTCTAGATTAATACTGAAGACATCCAAACTAGAATATGTTTTCTTTTTTAGATTCTTCAAAGTAGCCACCATTTGCTTTGATGACAGCTTTGCACACTCTTGGCATTCTCTCTATCATTCTTCATAGTCACCTGGAATGGTTTTCCAACAGCCTTGAAGGAGTTCTCAGAGGTGCTGAGCACTTGTTGGCTGCTTTGCCTTCACTCTGCGTTCCAACTCATCCCAAACCATCTCAGTTGGGTTTAGATCAGGTGATTGTGGAGGCCAGGTCATCTGCCGCAGCACTCCATTGCTCTCTCTCTCTCTTGGTCAAATAGCCTTTACATAGCCTGGAGGTGTGTTTGGGGTCATTGTCCTGTTGAAAAACAAATGATGGTCCCACTAAGTGCAAACCAGATGGTATGGCATGTCACTGCAGAATGCTGTGGTCGCCATGCTGGTTAAGTGTGCCTTGAATTTTGAATAAATCACCAACAGTGTCACCAGCGAAGCACCCCCACACCATCACACCTCCTCCTCCATGCTTCACGTTGGGAACCACACACGTAGAAACCATCCACTCACCTTTTCTGCGTCTCACAAAGACATGGCGGGTGGAGCCAGAAATCTCAAATTGGACTCATCAGACCAAAGTACAGATTTCCACTGGTCTAATGTCCACTCCTTGTGTTTCTTGGTCCAAGCAATTCTCTTCTTCTTGTTGGTCTCCCTCAGTAGTTTTTTGTTTTGCAGCAATTTGACCCTGAAGATCTGATTCACAGTCTCCTCTGAACAGCTGATTGAGACGTGTCTGCTACTTGAACTCTGTGAAGCTGTTATACAGACTCTAATCTGAGATGCTGTTAATTGGTGATTCTGAGGACACTAATTGTAATAAACATATCCTCTGCAGCAGAGGTAACTCTTGGTCTTCCTTTCCTGGGGCGGTCCTCATGAAAGCCAGTTTCATCATAGCGTTTGATGGTCTTTGTGACAGCACTCGAGGATACGTTCAAAGTTCTTGAAATTTTCCAGACTGACTGACCTTCATGTCGTAAAGTAATGATGGACTGTCCTGTCTCTTGTCTCACGTGGTTCTTGCCATAATATGGATTAGAACAGAAGTCATAGGGGCTATTCACTGCACAGACCTTTGTACCAATCAGAATCAGAAATACTTTGTTGATCCCCGAGGGGAAATTGTTTAAACCCTACCTCTGCACAACACAACTGATGGTCTCAAACACATTAAGAAGGCAAGAAATTCCAGAAATTAACTTTTGACAAGGCACACCTTTTAATTAAAAACCATTCCAGGTGACTACCTCATGAAGCCGTTTGAGCGCATGCCAAGAGTGTGCAAAGCTGTCAACAGAGCAAACGGTGGCTACTTTGAAGAATCGAAAATATAAAACATATTCTGGTTTGTCTACTACATAATCCCATTTGTGTTCCTTCATAGTTTGGATGTCTTCAGAATTAATCTACAATGTAGAAAATAAAAAAAATAAAAACCATTGAATGAGAAGGTGTGTCCAAACTTTTGACTGGTACTGTATCAAAGTAATAATGCAACTGCTTGTTCAAAAGTGAAATGCTGCATAGGAAAATTCAGCACTTACCAATATTAAAGTGTTGAACTCTTTTTCTCTCTGGCTCTGTAGGATCCAAAAGGTGGCTGGACTGGAGAAGAGAGATAGAGCTGCTGTCAGACCTTGCATACTATGGATTAACAACATTCTCAGGTAATTAGTGAACAAACCAGCATGAAATCTAGTTTTACTGTGTGTGTGTGTGTGTGTGTGTGTGTTACTTATTGTCTCGTGATTTAATAGTTCAGTTTTTATCATTCACCTCCCCAGGTTACCAAACCCTGGGTGAAGAATATGTCAGCATCGTTCAGGTGGATCCATCTAAACGTAAAATCCCCTCGGTGGCCAGACGTGGCCTCTTCGTCCTCTGCCATGCCTTCTTTCCTTACCTCCTGAACAAGGTCCTGGTGTGCCTGGAGAATGAGCTGGAGGGTGGGCAGGAGAGCCGCAGCGGTGTCAGTCGGCGGCAGGCAGCGGCTGGCCTGTGGAGCCTGGAGTCCTGGCTGAAGATGTGGATTCAGCAGGCAGTGGGGCTGCTGTCGGAGCCCCAGAGGAAGGCATGCCTGCCAGCTGTGTTTGTCCTCCAGCAGAGTCTGACCCTCCTGCACAGACTCCACGTGGCTCTTTTCTACATCAGCGGTGCTTTCTATCACGTGTCTAAGAGGGTGGCTGGTATCAGCTATGTAGGTGACTCGTGTTTGTGTACATGCTTCAGATGCATCTTACATATTGACAGAATAAGAAAATACTCTTTCTATTATTATATTTCTAATGATAAAGACCAGCGGTACATTGATTTAAGATGCGTTTCCAGTGCAGGAACTTTCTCCAGGGACTAGGAACCTTTGGAGAAAATCAGTGCAGTTCCACCTCAGGGACCAGGGTAGAAGGCAGAGGGAGTTTGATTCGACACACAAAACGCAGAATACTAATCAATGATGTGTGTGTTTTATTTGTTAGCCGCTTTTGTTACACACTGGGGATGTCATTTGAGTAGGCACTTGTGCATGGGGACAGCTTACATGCTCACATTGGATGCATTTATTCCAAAACTTACACAGCAAGCGAAACATATCACATCAAAACAGAAAGATTATGACAGACGTTCCCCAGTTTTGAAAACTGTTATTTTACCCCCATCACTGCTTCACATCAGTAAATTAATCCTGTTTTTTTCCCAACCACTAACAATCAGTTTGCCATTTGTTGAGCAGGCAGGGTGTCAGTGTGGTACACCATGATGAATAACTCAGAGTTTGCTTCCCATAATGTCTTTGTTTTATTGCAATATTTTTGTGCAATGTCAGAATACACTCAGTTGTTCGTTTATTAGGTTGACAGCTAAAACTACCACAGTAGTCACCTGAGGATAGGCTCAATTTAAAGAAGTACAATTCAACAATACCACAATCTACATGCTCTCAAATGTTCACACAGTTGAATCACCAGCTCTCTAAATCAGTTCAGCATAAACTGATCATGATAACCTTCGTGCCAGTCGACTGATGTATTAGACTGCGTTAGTTTGAGGCAGGTGGTCAGAATGAACTGGAAACTATATGTGCTAGAATTTTATGGGCTGTTTTACGTATTACATTTACATTTCTAGATGCATAGAATACTGTTTTTACATTCTATTTGGTTTGAATATATTTGATATTTTGAATAGTGCCTACGTTTTCCAAAAGATCTTTCAAAATGTGTGTTTGTAAATCCTCTGTGCAGATCTCAGACTGTCAGCAATTTACAGAGCATAGAACCCCCGCAGTAGTTACTCACTGTTTTCTCCATTTTTGCTGTCACAGTGTGACTTGGGGCACATGTAGCAGTGCACTTATGTCATCTGTCATCCTGTGTGTGCAGCTGCGTGTGACGGGGCTGAACAGCGACAACGGGACCATCAGAAGCAGCTACAGGCTGCTGGGGGCTGTGTCCCTCCTCCAGCTGCTCATCACTGTTTGTCTGCAGCTCAACAACTTCAGACAGAGACAGAGAGCCAGACAGGAGTGGAAGCAGTACAGGAACCTCAGGTACAGGACCAGGACCAGACAAAACAACAGCTCTGGAGATGTGTAGGCTGTCCACATAGACTCCATCTGCTCTTATTGGCAGGGCAGAATGGTGGTTTGGTTGGTTGCAGCACAGACATGACATCAGTTAATTGAATTGCTACCATCAGATGATTTCTTTTGGTCTGCCAGCACTCAGCAAGTGAGCCTTAGAGAAAATTGAGGATTCTGGTTATATTCAATGAAACTTTCCGTTCATCACTATCTAAAAAAAAAACAAAAAAAAAACAGGCCACTACTGGACTAAGTATTGTGGTAAAAGGCTAACATGAAATCATGACTTGACTTTAGTGCTGACCTCTTTGAACTGTCTGTCCAGTCCTCAGCATACGCAGAGCTCAGGCCCCAGAGTCGCCCGCTGTATCCTGTGCCTGGAGGAGCGGAGACACTCCACGTCCACTCCCTGTGGACACCTCTTCTGCTGGGAGTGCATCACAGAGTGGTGCAACACCAAGGTCAGGCTCGAGTCTCGACCAACACAACTCAGGCTTTGAACCAGTTGTCATCTGAATCTCTGTAACTGTACTACATAATTAATTGGGAATTGTTGGGAATTAAAGGCAAAAAGTGATTTTCTGTAAAACAATGTATAGACTACCTGTCTCTCAATCGTCACATACGACAGACTAGAAGTGTGTGGGGTGTCTGTATCTGCAGGAGCCTGTCCTGTGCCTGTATTTTCTTATGTTTCTGGGCATAATGTTTGGGCAGCAGGTGTGGAACCCCACACTGTGAACAGCGCACAGGGTGTGAGGGCAGTACTCGATAACAATATGTACTCTTTCTGCTTTCAAAGTAGTGTATGCCTGATGTAGAACCACTCATATCATCACTTTTAAACAAAGATGAAACAGCACCAGCCTCGAAACCCAAGCCAAGAGAGGCTGAATACTGAAAAATATAAGATTAAATATCAGATTGGTACTCAAACATCCAGTTGGTATTAAGTTTTAAAATAGTTTTAGAGCACATTCAAGGCTGCCTGTCAGTCTGATGTAGAGTCAGTAAGAGAGTTAACACACTTATAACACACTTACTTCAAACTCAGCTTGACTGCTGGCTATTGATGAAGTTAAGTCAGAGGGCTAACTTTCAGAAAGCATAGCAAACAGGATAAACACATACCCGTACCTGACATGACATGCATGTATGGATGATTGTTATGAATTTTAATACCCTCAGATTGGTGGGTTTGTCTGTCTGCTCAGTCTGCTTTTTTCTGTTTTTCTCACTCATTTTCCTGCCGAGTCTGTTATCACCTTATCCTTAATGTGTCTCTGTGTGTATCTGCTTAGCCTGCCTGATTGTTTTTATATCTTATGTTGTTTGTACTTTGTTAGTGCATGTGTGTGTTGTATTTCTATGTTCAGGACCCCAGTAAGACTGAAGGAACATCCATGTGTTTCTAACGGGGATCTGTTATCAAACAAGCAAGCAAACCTTTGAGGATCAGGGTCTGTTTTGGGTCCAGTTCCCAGTTGGCAAAATATCTGGCTTCACTAATCTCCTAGGCTAACAAATCTGTTCTCTTTAGTAGCAAAGAGCTGTGTAGAAAACATTCAGCTAATGTAAGCAGGCTTCTTGTTTCACTCACTGTAACACCGTGACAAATGCACCGACAGCAGATCGTATCACATGTTGCTGATTATCATTAATGCCATTGTGGGTCAAACTAAACTTGCTGGTGTTTGTGCTCAGCCGCAGATCATTTGTGAGGCAAGAGAAACACCAGTTTGTAACTTTACTCCACCTCAACAACAGGAACAGAGTATGTCCACATCTTTCTGAGTGTATGGAAGTGTAACGGTCACATGTGTGTTTTGTTTTCATGTCTCACAGGCGGAGTGCCCCCTGTGTCGGGAGAAGTTTCAGCCTCACAGACTGGTGTACCTGAGGAACTACAGCTAGAACTACAGAGCCTGATACCACACACACACACACACACACACACACACACCTGGTGGACGGCCATGCAACCTTTGTGTTCTTTTTCAAGTAATTGCCTCTTTTGTGGCTGATTGAGAATTCAATTCTGGATTGCATCAGTTCAAACATGTAAATATTACTTGTAATTTAAAGAAACTTTAACAGATCCTAATATAAAATGTGGGGAATGTCCAAATGTTTGTCTTTTATGTGTTTTCATTTGTTTTGAATAGTTGAATATGACCAATTTCAAGTAGAGCTGTCTGAGACGACACGCTTAAAGAGTCATTTTCTGTGCGTACGTCACATGGGTGTCAAGTTCACAACGATACCAGCTTGGTGTGACCCCCAATAGAGCCAAACGCCGCTGACCTGCTCGGAAGAGGCTACTGGCACAGGAGAATACTACAGCATTCAAAGACAGTGAACCAGCAGCTAACAGAGCACCATGAAAGTTTGGACAAATGTTGATTATCATTAAAGGAACAATGGTCAATGAGCTGTGGCACTGTGTCTTTTTTCATATCTAAAACTGGCTGCCATGCCAATTTGTTGATACTGTTTTGGCTGCTGCTGCCACTGATATGTCTGTTGCAGTTATTTGGGAGACACTGCTAATGCTGACTGTAAGTTTCAATGACTTTCCAACCTGGAAACATGCTGTGCTGACCTGCATGAAGCATACAAGCATGAAATATCATAGAGCGTAAGTGGCTGAGTTTCAGTTGTGTGTGTCACAACAACCTAGCATGGCTACACAGCTTGAAACCCAGTTACAAGCAGAGCAGAGGGAAAGATGCTCATCAAACAGCTAACAACAAGGTTTTGCAATAGATTGTAACAGTGCAGTAAATTTTATAAGCTGATGCTGATTAAATCTGACGACTGTCTTGACATGAAACAGCGTCTCAGCGAGAAGAATTATATGTCTTATGACAGAGTTAATAAGATGATTGACATGATTTCACTCAGTGTTTGACGAAAGCTTCTGTCACGTATTGGAGGGATATTATACAATACTCACGGATGGTGCAATGTATTGCCTGGGTTGTGCAGAAGGCAAGCATACGGTGGTGCTGCCAACATGTCAGGCTACTTGACGGCTTCACTGCAAGCTTTAAAGTGCACAATCCCACAGCTACGTTCATGCACAGGACTTAATTTATGTCTTCAAGATGCTGGGAAAAAATGTAAAGTGATTGGACATGAGGTGACACACCTGATCAAGCAGTTCCCCTAACAGAACCATGCGTCCCAGTCACTAAAAATGAAACCTGAAACACAAAACCTATGAACCCTCTGTCCAACATGATGGACAGTGAGAAGTGACGCTTTAAAGTCAGTAACTGACAGCTCCTGTGTGCTCTATGATGGAAGAGTTTCTGGAAGAATCTCACAGTGAATGTGATTGGAAAGCTGGTATCATTCTAGCCATGCTTGAAAAATTGAACACCTGTTGTATTTAAGTGTGTGCCTCACCAATGTGATCTTCTTTCAGACTGTTGTCCAAGATATTTCAAACAACACACCCAGAGCTCAGCTGCTGTAACCAAACCTTTTATCAGCAACAGAGGCCAGATCATGCATTTGACAGCGTTTCCAAGTCAATGATTGAGGCCTCCAGAGATTTGACAGAGAGCCCCCCAGTTGTCCAGGCAACAGAGACTGGATATGCATTGCACGCATGCATTTCAGACTATTACAGGAAACTGCACTTTGAGGTATTGGACTTGATGAAAAGTGAAGTGAGTAGTTTTGGTCAGAGAGACTTGGTGGGAGTGATGAACACAGAAAAGCTGCTGGTCACAGCTGCCTCTCCCATCTTCTATAATATCCTTCTACCCAGGATTTTGACTCTGACAATCTGCATACACACTTAATCACATTGCCAGACACCAGTGAGACATCAGAAACCCCTGTTGCCTCTGTGTGTAGAAGATATATATTTCCTGAGTGCTGACTCATAAAAATTAAGAGGTGTTGATTCAGACTTGTGGTAGGATGTGTTTTGGTTGTGGACTGGATGTCTGTTGTTCACTACTGTTTCATCTGTATGTTTGTGTGTATAAACTGGCTTGGTCAGACGTGTGGACTTAAGTGTTGGATCAAAGGTGGTAATGCCCTGCTAAATGCTTCACTCTGTTCACCAGCTAGTTTCTAATTGTGTGTATTTGCAGCAGCTGCTGCTGCAGCAGCTGCTACAAACCGGATTGATTATACTGCTGAGACGGAATCAATGAAGTTGTTGCTGGATAAACAGAACAAGCTCAAAGCAGTTCAAAAGCTCAATAGAGGTAAGGGCACCAGCACAGTAGGTTAGAATTCTGGGTGCGTTAGCCCCTAAAAGCAGCTCCTTTCATATTTCATACAGTCATTTGATCCAGTGTCACTGACATTGAATAGTGCAACTTTAATTAAACTCCCACCAACAGATGAATACACAGTAACTTGGGCACTTTACTCAGGTGATAATCCAGCCTTGTTTCTGTTAAATAATGATTACACATCTGCTAACTGTGGAAATCTTAATCATTCAACATGTAAATTGTGTGTGTCAAGTTCTTTAATGTTTTTTGCAGATTTGCCTGAACTTGAAAAGGCTAGAGGTGACATCAAAGGCACAGGACAACTCAATTCATTTTGTTGAACAATTCCATTTATTTCTTCACAGAAAAGTCGTAGAATAGCCATAGAATAGGTTGAAAACCTGAACAAAGATAAACAAATGCAATGTCAATTGGCACAAATAAACATATGGAAAATTCAACCTAAACTACAAGCTGAATTTGTATTTCTTCTTTTAATGAATCATTAAATTAACTAAATTATTTATGACTAAACAGTCAATAACTGTAATTAGACTAAATCAAATCAAATTATTTTTAATTCAGAGTAATTTCACAGCTGATTTAAATAAAATGCTTAATAATTTGTGCCCTTTTTTAGCATTAAAGTCTTTTTAATGCAACTATTCATCCTTTTTAGATTACATTTTTAACTTAACTCTCTTAACCACTGGCCTTATTTTTATTTTTAATCATTGCCAATTGAAATTAAACCAAATTTAAATATTCTTACTTCACATGAAACCATGCTACTTTTAACTGAAATCAATCAATGCATGCAAGTAAAGCTCCATTTGCTTAGTTTAAAAAATGATAGATTTGATTTAATTGTCTAAATAAACCAAACATACTGACTGATAGCATCTCAGTTGTCTCCTCTGCTCTTTGTCTGCTGCTGCATGCTCTCTGACTGCAGCTCCTGCCTGCCAATCTAATCAAGCAGTATGCAGCTCACCTGTGCACCTCCTCCCTACTCTACTCTGTATGGCTCTGCAGCAGCATGCCCAATTAGGAGTTTAAGCACTTATTTAAATCAAATAAATTAATTTGACTAAACATAACCAAACAGTGAAAAGTCTCTTTTTTTCTTTTGTCTCAACAGAGTGGCAAATACAGCATTTGTGTTTTTTTCTGGCCATGTTACTGTAACCATTCATTCCCCCAATTATCCCTTTCGGGGTTGGGGGTGGGGTGGGGGCTGTCAACGGGCAAGAGGCGGGGTACACCCTGAGCCGGTCGCCAGCCGACTGCAGGGCAACATACATACAACCATTCACTCTCACATTCACACCTAGGGACAATTTAGAGTCACCAATAATCACCCATTAACCTAATGAGCATGTTTTTGGTCTGTGGGAGGAAGCCGGAGTGCCTGGAGAGAACCCACGCATGCACGGGAAGAACATGCAAACTTCACACAGAAAGGCCCCCTGTAACCATTTAGACCAAATAGTCTAATGAGATCCAAAGTGACAGGCTTTTGTTTATAAAGCTGTTCAGCCCACCCTTCCAGTCTCAGTCTGTCTCTGTGTGGTTGTTATGTCCCTCACTTTCTCCTTGATGAAAGATTCAGTCTGAATGTTGTGAGTAAAGCTGTGGTAGTTTTTGGCCGAACTGTACCAGTAATAAATTTGTTATCCTTCACAATATCTTATCTGTGTTCTCCTCAGGCTGCGTTTACACTTAGGGAAAACACATGTTTTCATGTGGTTTGGCCTCTCGTTTACACACTGAGTTTTTTTCACGGAAAACAATCATTTTTAAAAACTCCATCCACAGTGGAGATTTCTGAAAACGCCAGTTATGTGTTGGCGTGTAAACAGGGTTAAACAGCGTTTAGGTTCCGAATCGTCACAACATGTGACTGAAAATACTTAACGTCATGTGAGCGACCTGTGTTTACACTCGCGCCCATTGGTTTGGCATAGTTATGATGCACTCGACGGCATATTTATCTGGGTTCATGTAAACAACAACAACGATGTTGTGTGCATGATGTCCATCCATCCATCCATTATCTCCCGCTTCATCCGGGGCCGGGTCGCGGGGGGAGCAGCCTGAGCAGGGACGCCCAAACTTCCCTCAGCTCTTCCGGGGGGATCCCGAGGCGTTCCCAGGCTGTGTGCACGATGTTATTTTTGAAAACAGAGGGGCTAAAATATCCGTCTTCCAAAATACCCTGCTATGTATAAACGTAGGCTCAGTCATGCCTCATGATTGGCCTCATAATAGGGACTTGGTTCAAATCTCCTGAGCTTGAAGCCCTGATTCAGCCCCTGTGTGTGAAAATGTATGTGATTATACCATCAATGATGTTTTGCTGCGGGAAAGGAACATTCAATTCATGGTAGACAATTGGACAAGTTCTTTAAAGCATACTGAGGACTCCACCTCTGCATGGCCCTACAGATGGTCAGGGTTAATGACTGCCAACTATTTTCCCCTGCATGAAAGTCACTTCATTCCCATGTGCCACAACAACCTCCATGCCCTTACTTTCCACTTTACCACAAAAAGGGCGCTACCGCCTGCATTGGTAAAGAACACTGGCATTGGATGTAAATCATGAAGTGTAAAATCACCCCATATGGACATAATTCCTCAACATACCAGACTGCTTACCAGCATTTAAGATATCTCGATTACCTGTCATTTGTTCAAATGCCGAAAGCAACATGTTACATTTACCTGCCTGGAAATCTCTGTGGCCCTGTGAATAATGACAGTACTGTCTGCAATGCAAAGGTGGAAGAAGAAGAAGCAACAGGTTGCAACAGTGCCACAAACTCTCAAAGGGAGGAGGTTAGGGTGGATGGTTGTGTCAGCACAGATTTGAGGCCATGTCATGAATTCCATCCTATCTCCTACCAACAATGAACACAGCTTTCTTTTCAGACACCAACCTGCCTGTCCTCAGGCCATATTTGTTTTGTCCCTTCTGCTCCTACCTAGCTATCCTGTATCAAAAGGAAGTTCAGTAACTACACAAAGCAGAGGTGAGGTAAGAGTTTGCACAACTCTCACTTTTTTTTTTAACAGATAATTGTTGCCGTTCTCTGGTGATATATTGAGATGTTGAGAAAATACCAGCGTCTGTAATCATGCTCTCTTAAACTTCCCATAACAGCAGCTTTACAATGGGCTGCTGTCTTCGATGCTATGTGTCTCTGTCTCTAGACTGTTTAACTCTAAATACATCTCTGAAATTGTGCTGCAGGACGTGTGCTATATGGAGTGGAAAGAATTGGATGACAGCAGACATGTTCAAACCTGTGGCTGTCATGGATGTTCAGTGATCGACTGGGAAGTGTATCTGGATGAAAAGTCAAATCTATAAAACGTACTTAATTTGTTGTCCATAAGCATCATGCATACAGACACACTACTAGAAAATGCTGCTGATGAAAATTTGATAAAAACCTTAGTTACTAATTAGTTTGCACATTCAGATTAGCAATACAGGGCGGCACGGTGGGGCAGCAGGTAGTGCGCGTGCCTCACAGCAAGAAGGTTGCCGGTTCGATCCCCGGGTCAGGCGGGGGCCTTTCTGTGTGAAGTTTGCATGTTCTTCCCGTGCATGCGTGGGTTCTCTCCGGGCACTCCGGCTTCCTCCCACAGACCAAAAACATGCTCATTAGGCTAATTGGTGACTGTGAATGCTTGTGTGTGTGTGTTGCAGTCGGCTGGCGACTGGCTCAGGGTGTACCCCGCCTCTCGCCCGTTGGCTCCAGCCATCCATCCTCAGAGGGGATATTTACAAGCTACCCAGCAGTAAATGAAGATATTAAAATGACCCCCCACCTTAAAGTGATTCTTACACAAACGTATCAATAATTATATACAATAATATAGTGAACATGATTCTGCATGAGTGCTTTAACTTGATGTTCATTTTAATGCTACAACTTTTACACTTTTACCTGAAAAATTTGAATTCAGAGCATTTATTGGTAAGTGAGTTTCAATATGATATTGGTTCATTTACTTCAGTAAAAGGTCCAAGTACTTCTCCCACCACTTCTTCTAACCATGACCACATCTTTAACTGACCATAACCACATATTTGTTTTTGTAAGCTGTTGGCTTCATTGGCAGGATGTCTGATCTTAACCTTACAGTCAGTGTGACAGTCCAGACAAAGCAGAACAGAGTAGAACCACTGCTTATTGTAAGGAACCAAGTGAGGTGGATTGGTCATTCAATAAGGATGCTTTCTTAACACTCCCTTTAGATGTTTTCTGGACGCATACAACTGGGAGTTGACCTCAGGGCAGACCATGAACAGGTGGTGTAGCTGCAAAGAAAGACATTAGGCCACTTTGCTTAGCCTGCTGCCACTGTGATCAGGACCCTAGCTTGGATGGAGGGATAGACAGTCTTTAGAAACCTTAAGCAGGTAGCTTCTTTTAATCATGACCACTGTTGTTGCCTATCACTTAGTCTTACACCCTTTCAGAAAGCAGACACATGCATGGTGATGTAAAAGTTTGAGTGAGTTTTGGCTGTTGTACATGCCACCATCACTTGGTAATGATGCAGTTACTGTTGCTCAATGGACAACAGACACAAACTGGCTGTGAAACTGTGTGAATATAAAGACTATGTTTTAATAAAGTCTAACAAGTATGCAAAGTCAGCACACCCCGCTGGCCCTCCTGAAACTGAGCAGATGTTCGTTAAAGGAGCATCAGAGGCCAAACTCAAATGTATTAATGACTTTCTAGAGTTGTCTCATGACCCACACCAACTGCCAGCACTCAAAAGTGTTTATATCCAAACATCCAGTCCTAACATACTCTGGAGGCATATTCTCTCGCCTGTTGACAACCAGCCAGTTCACTTACACTGCTGTCATTTTGGATAATCAGGTTTTCCCCTCTGTGGAGAGTATGGCTGACAATGGAAGCAGATGCTGTCAGGATAGCTCTGTTCCCTGAGCTCAATCATGTCTATTAGACTGCGATGATGGATGTCTGCTGCTCTCCCTCCTCTCTCCTCATCATTAACAGCTAGGCAGTTGGCTGTGTAATATCTTCAATTCCACTCTGAAAGGAGTATGCATTTGAAAATATGAAACTTTTCCCTCTTTAGTTTTCCAGTGTCTTTAGGGAAGCAACAGAGTGAAACTGTAGATGTTGTGAGCTGCAGAATGAGCTCCACTCAGTGAACAAAAAGAAAGTTCAAGCTGTAAAACAGATATGTGGTTTGTAATGCTTTTTAATGTTTTGTAAAACTTCAGTTCCTTACATTTCACTGGCATAAACAGACACACACACAGCATTCAGACATACAGACCAAGGAACAAACTGCAGTCAGCAGCAAGGCTTCACCGGCAGGCCGATCAAGCGGTGTTCACAAATGCCGACTTGAGCATGCCTTCTGCCTGTCATACTATGCATGTGCAGGGAACACCGTTCACAAACACTGAGCTTCATTTGCAATGACACCTGTAAATGCCAGCTGACAATACAGAACTGTATTACCAGACATAAAAAAAAAATTAAACAACAGGGAATAAGGGGATGAATAATGCTTTCCATAGACATTTCAGACTCAACTGCTGATCAAATAGAGCAGAAGAAGTCCATATCTGGTTGATTAGACCTGTTTTAACTGAATAATAGCACTGACAATGAAGCTGTACTGACTAGGTGACAAACACATTAAATTTCCTATAATTCTTCTTAAAATGCATCCCACTGATTTGCATCAGATGCAACTTGACGCAGCTCCAGTATGGCTAAATGGATCAGTAGACAGTGAATTAAGGTTGATATCTGAAAGTGTAACCAGCGACACAGGAGTTGAAAGAAAACTAAACTCTAACCACAGAGATTCAGGTAAAAGCTGCAAGAGCACTGAGAGCTGAGCACAGCTGAGAGACATTATGATCCACCGTGCTGTTGAGCAGGACTGCAGCATGACTCGACATGGCTATCCCTTGCTGTGAGGCTGTATTGGAAACATGTCATCATGGCTTGGCTTGGCACAGCATGTCTAAACAGAGTCACAATCATAGTTAGTGTATGTGAACAGTAACCAGTAAAAGTAAAGCTAATGTTAATATGGCAACTTGAGTTTTAGTTTTTTGATCTGAAATATTAATAGCATCCTCAACAAAGTAATTGCTTAAATCTGCAAAGAAATCTAAAATAGACCCAAGGGTTTAAGAAGAATGAGCAGTCAGATGATCAGACGAGCTAAGAATTAACCTGTATCCCAGTTTTATAATGGTAACTCTAAGCAAGAGCATGCAGTGTGTTCACATCGCAAATTAAACGCAGAAAAATGAAAACCAAAATGTTCTTTCCTGTTGACTAAAAAAACTGGAAAGTTATAGAATCAAAATTATATCACAAGAAGTTTTTACACTTTTTACACACTGAGATGGAAAAGCGATTGTGTCGATAAAAACAAAATATAATAGAGACAGACTAATATGTGGACAGTAGACCTAAATGATGTACATGATGTATGTAACTCAAACATTCACTGAAGAGACAGTAGCAGACTACAACGTCAGATCTGTGTGAAGGGATGAGGAGACTGTCACTTCTCTCACATTAATGCATGAAACAAACAGTAATGTCATATTGTTTTCCACATGTTTTTTCCTTGTTTGAGCTTTGACCGCAGCTCTTTTAAATACATCTTCTTGATGTGGCCCCTTCCTCTGCAGTGGTTTAATGGCACTGACTGGAGAGCTGGCATCATCTACTGCTCATCTCAATGGACCAAATTCTAATATTCACAGTGGAGCTTTCATTTCTTTAGATGCCTGAAGAGTATACAGCTGCCAGCAAAATGAAACCAGACGAGTGGAACAGCTTCATCTACCTGCCCAACTTTTTGGATTACCTGGTCAATGTAGGTACTCTCTACTGTGTTTTATGAGGAAATCAGAATCAGCACCAGTTAGTTACCTGTCTCTGAGAGGCGGGGGCTGGATCAGCTGAACTGAATCTGTTTCCAAATCCAGATCTATCCAACAGGGGAGGCTGCTGAATTTGAGGATGGGAGAGCTTAATGGACCAATGCCTTGACTGACTGACTGACTGACTGACTGACTGACTGACTGACTGACTGACTGACTGACTGACTGACTGACTGATTGTCATACCTGATCCAGTCTGACCACCTCTAGAACTGTGATGAGGGTTATAATTCAGACTAAATACAGGCTGAAAAGTGTGCACACTGTGATTTATGTAGAAATCATTATTCAGTGAATGGAGCCTTCCTCAGTCAGCGTATGGAAGTCATATACTGCCCCTGCAGCAGACACCTGGACGGCGCCTCAACACCTGTGAGATGTTTGAGCCCACACAGAAACACAGAGCCTCCGAATATTCATGTGATTAGTGACCAGTGTTGGGAATAACATCATACAAAGTAATGCCTTGCTGTTCCACTGCTTTTGATGGTGACTAGAAATGTAACTGATTACTTTTTTCAAAATTAAATGAGGTAATTACAATTACTGAGACTTAAACAGGTTGGCTACTTTTTTCTGAGGTGAAAATAGTGAACAGCTTCAGAGGACAGAAGACAAACATAGCTTATTCCCTGAATATTCTGCTTTATGATCGAATGTTAAGGTGGCGCAAGACAGTTCAGGCAATGTGAGCTTGCTTTTCATCAGTGTGACTGTAATGTTTCTAATATTGAAGAAACTTGGGTTCATCAAATATAATTATTTATTATCTACTGTTACAAAGCTTGTTAATACGTAAAATCCAGCATGTTTTAGGTCCTCTTCTACCTACTCCTGCTGTCAAAAACAATATATAGTCATGGAAAAAAATATTAGCAACATTAACACCTTTATTTTCTTCAATTTCTTGTTCATTTTAATGCCTGATACCACTAAAGATATATTACCTGAAGAATACAATGAACGCGACAAAAAATGCAGCTGATTCCATAATACTTTATGTCCTATTTGACATGCTGAAGCTTAATTGTATTCCCAGGGTATATAAGAAGCCATTTCATGTCATAAGCAGCACTGCGCATGCAAAGTCCTAGAGTGATTTCCTGCTTACATTCAAGCCGTAGCACAACTCAGAAGTTGTCAGCCCTCACATAATGCCTGAAACAAAAGAATTATGTGAAGCCACAAAGGCAGCCATCTTGGCACTGCTGGAAATTGGCATGAGTGAGAGACAGGTAGCCAAAAAACTGAAGATCTCCAAGACAGCCGTTCATTACAACAAGAAAAAGCAAGCCGAACATGGCCTGCTCAATCACCAGATCTAAATCCAATTGAAAACCTGTGGAACATCAACAAACTCAAAATGAAGAACCACAAGCCCAAAAACAAAGCAAATTTGTTTGAATTTCTGCAACAGGAATGGGCTGCTGTGACAGCAGAACAATGTCAGAAGCTGGTGGAGAGCATGCCAAGATGCATGGCTGCAGTCATCAAAAACAACGGTTATGCAATCAAGTACTAACTCCTGTGTGTATCATGTGACTGACAGACAGAAAAGAAAACATGGAATGCCTAAAAGCACTTTTTTGGCAGTACAATGCCATAGCTATTGATGTAAGAACTTTAGTGATTTTGGTTATTATCAAGAAAACCATGGAAAATGGCTAGATATCACCTCTTAAATTAAACTCTTATGAGCTGTTTTTGTTGTTATCATTATATTTGTCCAAACAAATGTATGTTTAGTTGTACCAGGCATTGACATGAACAAGAAATTGAAGAAAACAAGGGTGGTCTAACAATTTTTTCCATGACTGTAGGTCAAGGTGGGAATGCTAGTCATTGCTGTCCTCTAGTGGCCAGGAGTATTAATAACTCCTATCCACTGATAATGGGTACAAAGACGAAATTAGATAGTTGTCTTGTCCCACACTGTACCACAGCAACACTAAAATTACATATCTGTGTGCGCACTGATAAGGGAAGTGAAGCAGACAACCAAAGTTACTGACAATCAGTCACCAGTTTTGGGAGTGGCGTAGAAATGTGATGAATTACTTTTTCAAAATAACTAACACAATTACAATTACTCAAGTTTAAACAAACATAGAACTTTTATATTGACTGAAGACATTTGCAGTCTATTATATTGAAATATAATGATATTCAAATGAGACATCATTCGGACCATGCTCTTCTGAACTGCATGGATGCAAACAGGGAAGAAACAAACATGAAAGAAAGTGAACATAACACAGAGCTGGGTAATTCCAAGCAGGAGAGGGAACCCGACCAGCCAGGACAAAACAAGAAAAACATACCTTAAAAAGGACACCGCTAACCTCGTTTACCACTTACAGAAGGATCATGTCAGACAGTGTGGAGAGATGAGAGCGATGAAAGTACAGTCAAGAGCTCAGCCAAGGCCTGAGACGTTGGGTTCACATTTAAAATTCTAAAGCAATTTAAATATACAGCATCTTTCCAAACTGCACCTGTGTTCACACTGAAAGAACAAATGCTCTATAGTTTCTACAGAAAATAAGGATCCATCTCAAACTGAAATGTATGATGGAAAAAAGCAGTCACTGGATAAAAACGTATTACATAATATCTGACAGTGGGTCCCCTTTATTTTAGGAGCAACAGGGTATTTCAAATAAAAAGATCTTTTTTCTCACCAAGACATCAATATCCTACAAAATAGAGGGGTGAACAAAATAATAATATGTAATAATAAAAAATGACCAAGTACAATATGTTTGAAGTCCTTACAGATTAGTCGGGTACTACTTGTAATATCACTCAAGATGGCAATGCTTCAACAGGCTTATGACAAGAACAGAAATGACCCAGTACAGCCTGTGCTATTCATTTACATAGCTTTTCAACAGTAACAGATAACAGTCACACTAATCTGTAACAAAAAATAATGCATGCCTGTTCAACCATCTTTGTACAGAGATTTCTTATCAATAGTAATAATCCTGGCAATAGCTTGCTCAACTAAGTTCCTTTTATTATAAGGTATCCCAAAGTCAGTAAAATATTTGGACAAAGTATATATTGGCCTATGTACTGTTGTAGAACTGTGATGTGTATGTAAGACTGGTGGTATGTTTACTGTATGTAGAAATCACTTGCATCACCATATGTGCTGAAGCAACATATAACTTCTGTTTCCCAAGAGGAAGTGTTAAAATCCTTGATTTATCTTTATTTCTCAGGGTGTTTGAAGCATACCATGTTGTAACCTAGTGGAACGTTCAAGTTTTGACATTTGATTACAACGCATAGTTATTTATTCAGCTTCACTCCAAAAGAAGATGGTGCCAGCTGATCCTTTGAAAGTTTTTCTTTTGATGGCTAAAAGTCTCTGAATTGGAATCATAGTTAGCTTAGGTCAGGTGTGAGAAGAGGTGTAAGTTTATCTGCAATTTTCATGAAACCATATATACAGGTAATTATAACCAGGGCATGTCCTGCAAACACATAGACCAGTGTGGTGGTCCAAAAGGCAAGCAGGTACACAGTTCTGTCACAGTAAGGCACTGCAGCCATGACGCCATGTGTTTGTGAGGTGGTCTGGTGCTCTCTGTCTGTCTTACTGCTGACGCTGCTGAGGGCCAATGCTTGAATCAGATTCCTTAAAGTCCAGTTGCTGTTGATCATCCAGGTCTGGTTGAGGTTTGGAAGGCTCTGGTTGTGGTTCCCCGAAGTGAGGTCAGGCTTGTTGTCAGGTGCAGAGGGGGAATAGATACTGTTGTTGAAGTTGTTTGGATGGATGGTGATCTTGGCATAGTTGGGTGGATATACAGAATAAATATGGTAACTGCCTGAGGATGCAAAGGGACACAGTAAATCAATGATCACGATCTCTTCAGCAGTTCAGTAGATATCTAAAAACTTCAACAGATCACATGGAACTTGATCAACATTATTCCTCTATTATTAAATCATGTTTATTTTACATAGTTGATGAGAATAAAATGATATGAAATACATCTGAACATACTGAACATCATAAACATGTAGCATTGTATTCATCACATCAGAGGTGTAAGAAACTAAGGACTACTGCTTAATGTCTGTTTTTTAATAAATCCCAATGATGACAATCCAGAGATCAAGTGTGATTTACCAAACAGGAACCAGATGAAGACAAACAGGACCAGGCTGAAGATGCACACAGTCCAGATCCGGCTGCCCAGCGCTGCTGGACAGAGGAGCTTTGGTAAAGTGAATGCGCCCATTATCAGCAGGGCCAGTATCCCACACACCATCACATACACTGGGATAGCTGGTGCTGCTGGACACTCATACATGTACACTGCACCTGTTTACACAAAGCAAAGGGATTTGGAAAACTCAGACAGGCTGATGCTGCAAATCTTCAGGTGGAAGAAGACTTAACTGAAATAAATAAGACATAAGGCTGTGATGACACCGTGCATAAAGTATAGGTTAACTAGTTTCTTATAGGTTCATATAAGTTTAAATACCCTGAAACATTCAATTTCCTGGTCACTCTAGGGCACACAAAGGGAAGGAGGCAGTGCTCAGTGTCCCCTGAGGATGAATCCAGTTTACATTCAGTGTCACCATGAAGTCATACTTTTGACTCAGTCAGTGAGTTCAATTTCAGTGACATTTGATGCAAAATATGGCTGTTTCTGTTTTGTACACAAGGCATCTGTAGCCAGCACAACACGTCATTAAATTTGTTAAGCAAAACCAACATTCCCCAACACGTTTGACTTAGGTGATTCACAGCGCTGCCATAGTGTGACTGTAGACTCTTAGTCTTGTTTCCCCCTAATTCAGTCGTAGTGCTACTGTTTGGGTGTGCCGACTATGATGTGTACTACGGGTTTACATCACAATATGTACAAAAAGAAAAAAAATGTATTCTTAGAAATAAAATGTGGGTTCAGAGTTTAACTGGGTTTATGTCCCTGAATATTACTCGTTGGATTTGTGGTCAATTTTATGAATTTTACGGTGAAACCTTTTACCACTTCAAACACAGTGCCTAAGCTTCAAGGTTTTCAAAATTAGAAAATGATTGAGTCAATAAAAATGTTTACTGGATCACTTACCTAGAGTGATCTGGGCAATAGGGAAAGCTGTTACAAAGAGAATAGCGCATCCTAAAGGAGGAAATAGAGAGGGTTAAAATTCAATGTTAATAAACATAGTTCTTTACTTGTTTTTTTTTTTTGTGATTACTTACCTGTAATAAAGACACTTGCGCTAATAAAGCTGCATAACCAGTTCCCAAAGAAGTTCCCTGCCATTCCTACAGACAGCACTGCTGGACACTCCAGGAGTCACTGGCCTGCTGATTAGAATACTTGTTTATGAGGTGAAATGAAGAGTTAAATCTGAGCAAGAAATGTTGAAAGGCTCACCACCTGTCTTCTGCTGCATCTGTTAGAACAAATGAATGTCAGGTTGGGTAGTTGGCCAAGTCCACATGTCTCAATTCTTCAGTGTGTCACTAAAGACACACCTCAGGAAGGAACATGTAAGCAGGAATTTTCCTCTGTTGAGTCAATATCACAATATTACTGCAATACTAACACTTCTACAACTACCAGCTGCTGGTACTGATAGCAATCTCATTATCAGGTGTAGAAGTGGAATGGGGAGCCATAAAAAGGTTTAGACAGAGCCAACAGATGAATTTGATATCACATTCAGGTCAATGGGACAGACAGATGTACAGATAGACAGACAGGCAACCCAAAAGCAGCCATGGCTGTCTCCAGTGCAGAGGCAGCTAACCACTCCTGGTACCCTCACTGCTGTTCGTTAAGTTGATAACTCTGAACACACGGTAATAACTGAAGGAGACTCCAGTGAAGGGCGGCACGGTGGCGCAGCAGGTAGTGCGCGTGCCTCACAGCAAGAAGGTTGCTGGTTCGATCCCTGGGCGGGGATCAGGCGGGGGCCTTTCTGTGTGAAGTTTGCATGTTCTTCCCGTGCATGCGTGGGTTCTCTCCGGGCACTCCGGCTTCCTCCCACAGACCCAAAACATGCTCATTAGGTTAATTGGTGACTCTAAATTGTCCCTAGGTGTGAATGTGTGAGAGGTGTGTGTGTGTGTGTGTTGACCTGGTGGTGACCGGCTCAGGGTGTACCCCGCCTCTTGCCCGTTGACAGCTGGGATAGGCTCCAGCCCCCCCCCAACCCCGAAAGGGATAATCAGGGGTATAGAAGATGAATGAATGACTCCAGTGAACATACTTTATCAACCCCTGTCTGCATTGTGGCAGCTGAACAGTAAGATATTCAGTGTAAGAAAACAAAGCTGACACATTAAAAGTGTGGGTCTTTCATTCCCAAGGAGCAGATCCAGTCTTGTGGCTTGCAACAGTGCTCGCCAGGAGGCATCCCAATACTGAAGATTGTGTCATTCTGTCTTTTTCTCATTACAGTTTTAAGTGAGTCAGCATTGCTGCCGGAGGCTGCAGATGATCTGATTAGTGGCATTGCAACACAGGCAATTACACAGCGGTAGGAAAGGAAAGGTGGTGCTGCGCTACGTGCACTGCATCATACAATGCAGTAGAGTGTGTGTCAGTGTGTACATCTGTGTATGCGCCTAACATGCCAAAAGCAGGCATGATGAGGATTTATCAGACACATATACATTATTTGGATATGAACAGAACACCCTGTTCAAACACATTTGCTCAGTGATATTCCTTTTTTTCTATGTGTGACTTATTCCAACACAAGATAAGCAGAACACATTTGGGCTGAAGAAGAATTATAGAATTTTGAATCCACCTCTAACTGAGCTGAATTATTTCATTGTGCATACAAAACACCAAACACAGACAACATCAGCTCTCTGTGAACACCACGCACAGCACCCACTCCAAAGAGGTCAGAGGTCAATGAGAGGTAATATAATGCCTGAGGCATGACCAGAGGCATTATATTTTTGGGTTGTCCCATTCTCATAACCACAACATCTCAAGGATGCCTTGAGGAAATATCTTCAAATATGGCAGAGATGTCCACTTGGACTCAAGAATGAACTCATTAGATTATGATGGTCAAAGGTCAAAATCACTGTGACCTCACATCCATCCCATTCTCATGAATGTGGTATCTCAGGAACACCTGAAGGGAATTTTATTCCATCTGGCACGAACGTCCTCTTGGACTTGAGGATGAACTGATTAGCATTTGGTGGTCAAAGGTCACTGTGATCACACGAAACACATTTTTGGCCATAACTCAAGAATTCAATGCTAATTATGACTAAATTTCACACAAATTTCTGATAACGTAGAATAATGAAGTGATGGCATGTTATATCCAAAAGGCCAAAGGTCACTCATCATCATAATGATCTGCAGAAACGCTTTTCTGTCCATTATACAGCACCATAAATCAGGAACAGACAGGCAGACTGGGACCATATTTCACATTTGGTCAGATACTAAATCAGTGACACTAATCTTGCTCTCCACCTTGAAAGCATGCTGATTGTACAGATCTTCTGTGGCAATATTGTATATCATCTGTTATGTAATGTCCTTTAAAATTAACAAATGACAGGAAGTAAAGGAAGCTTGAATGCAGGCGAAAGCTACAGTGGACCAGTCCATGCTGCCACCTGCTGGTTTCTCCACAATACAATACACAACCATAGTAGGAACTCTTCATAACTCTGGCCATCATCCACATCATTTACTGGCAAACACAATTATGAAACAAACAGCACACACAAAATACAGTCAGTAATAAAACACTTTGTACCTTTGAACGTACTGTAAGACTTTTGAAATGACTTAATTTACATTCCATGTGAATTCATGTTTTTAAACACACTTTATGTCACTCTTAATCACATCATAATTGTACTTTGGGACAGATGGGGACAATCTGAGCATGAAAAGTCAAATCTGGCTGGCATCAAACAGCTTGATACAAGCATTGTGTAATAGCAGTTCTATTTAGACTGCAGCATGGCTGTAGCTTTTGCTGTCGCACAAAAAAAAATCTATTTGAGAATATACATGGTCTCTGGATACATAAATATAGTAGTTTATGGTCAATTTGTTGCTGAAATCATCAAACAGCACTGTGATGTTGTTATTTTCAAGGTGTGCGAAGACAGAGTGGAGGCCAGGGGAGATGGCATCCTGGATCTGTTGGTTGCAAACTGGTGAACTGTCTCGTGTGACAGTGAGATGTTACAAATGTCAGAAATTACATCAACTAGTTGGCTGGCACGTGTTCTTAGTACGCAGCCAGCAATGTTATCAGGTCAAGGTTTTCCTGGCATCTGCTATGGATACTGACAGTGGCAGGTCCACTGGAGGTGGAGTTTCTTTACGGTCACTTTGTTGAGGAGATCAAACCAAGCATGAAATATGTTACACTCATCCGGTAAAGTCGCCTCGGACATGACGGGGGCCTCCTGCTTTTGCTGCTGGTGATAGTCAGGATCGTTTGTCACACATCTTTGTGTTGTTGGTGTTGAGGTCTCTCTCCAGTCTCTGCTGATGTCTCTGCTTTGGATTCAAAAAACACATTCTTTATTGCTATTGGCCACTTTGTGTGACTTTCTGGTTCTGGTTTTCAACCCATCTCCCAGAATCTAACTGTAATACCTTTAACATTTCAGGTATCATTAGGATTTTATTTATTAAAAATGGAGGGCTGAATGGGTCCCTCAGATTGTGAAATAGCTGTTTAATGTCTTAAGTACCCTAACCATTAAATACATTTTGGTGTTGTCTGTCTATTTATTGTTTTGAATGTACATAAGATACTTTAATTTTTGCAGCGTTTCATTTCTAGTCTGTGTCAGGATGTCTTTCCTCTAAAACTCTTCTTCTTCTTCTTCTTCTTCTTCTTCTTCTTCTTCTTTTAAATGTTGTTGATGCTCCGGTCCTCCGACTGATCCTGCGCTTCGCTCAGCTGACTCCACGTCACGTCCTGATCTCTTTCCTCCAGGGTTTTCAAGTAAGTCCTGTAATGTGAAACATTTTATGAATCGTTTGCAGATTCCAGTCTTTTGGTGGACATTTACATTTGCTCTAGTCGGAGCAGTCCGTTTTTAAAGCTCGGTGTGATCCGCTCTCCACCTCCCTCAGCTGAGCCTGGATCAGCGCTGGTCATATGACAGCTCGTACACACACACACACACACACACACACACACACACACACACTGAGCTGCTGAGCAAACACTGCTGCACCGCCTTTCCTTCGTCTTAGCTGGAACTGATCCTGAAGGTAAGAGCAGAGTTTTATTCGCAGGTGTGGCAAAAAGTGTTCGTCTGCCAAAAAGTGATCGCGTCGACCACTTTATTGGTATGCAGCTGCTTTTGATCAACCAGTCCTGACGTGCAAACATGCAGAACTTTATGTTCTGGGTAACAGCAAGTGTTTGTCTTTATGAAACTTTAACGTTTAGAGTGTTTGCAGTGTAATCAGACATGACACTAGATAACATATAATATTTTAAGGTCTATTGTTTCTGATGTTTATATGTGTTTAATGTCCTTGTTTGGGCCTATGTTTGGAAACTACACTGAACTGAACATGATGAGTGGGTGGCTTACATGCAAAATAAGGAAATAATCTCTTTTGCAGTCATCCTTATGGCACTGCATTACATTACATTCTAGTTTGTGACCAATCCAATCATTTTTAGCTGTTTAACACCAGCAGTTTTTGGCAGACAATGACTTTCTGCCTCTGCTGTGTTACTGCTGCTGAAACGGAACACCAGCATTACATGAACAACCAATGAGAAACATGCAAATCTGCTGCTTTTCCCATGAGAACAATGTGGGCTGCGTGTAGGGAGGAGACCAAAGAACAAGAAATCAGAAATCCATTGACCGATTAAAAAGACAATCTATGACTATATGATAACTTGACTATTGATTTTTGATTGCAAAAGATTAGGCTAAAAAGATTGAAAGGTTCAATAAATCTCTTATTAATAGACTATTTGTTGGAGGACGTGCTCATCTTTACTCAAGTGAAAGTCATATCAGGCCTACCTAGTATGAAGTTCTGCATGTAAAAGTATTATCTGCTATGTACGTAAAGTATCAAAAGTAAGAGTACAGATTACGCAGTGTGTGCTCTCTCAGTTCAGAGTGATGTGTTATAATATAGACTGTATAATTAATTATAGCTAATCATACATTAACATTTAATGTTTTAGCTGGTTGAGGTAAAAACTACTTTTAGCTACTTTATATCCTGTTGCTCTGAGTCATCTGTACGTATCATATATTCTAAACTGATCTCGTCTTGTGTGTGTTAATCAACAAAGTAGTATAACCATTAACTGTAGATGTTTTAATAATTGTAATTGGTAATAAGTAGTGTAATTCACACTGAAAGGAAGCTAAGGAGAAGAATAAAGAAGAACATTATCATTGAGTGTGCTGGTGCAGTTACTGTTAGTACTGTGTCGCCGTGCAGATAGTTTTGGTTTTAGTTTCTACCACCATCATAATACACTGATGATAAATGGAATTTAGATACATTTCGAGCTGCTCATTCTTCCAGAAGAAGCAGTGTCACGCCTAGATAATCCTCAGGTCAAACTGTCACCGTGCTTCCCTCAAACTAATTTCTACTATCATGACAATCCCATGTAACAGTCAACACTTGAGAAGAAGCCTCTCAAGTCAGTGTTTCAACCAAGATGCCGCCTGAGAAGAATGCATCTAAGTGTTAGAATGAATCAATGATGAGGCAGATTTGAGGCATAGAACACTGGATCTTGTTCAGTTTTTTCTTTTGGGGGTTTGTAAAAAATAAACCTCCAGACAGCGAGGTGAAAGCAACACAGTCCACCGTTCACAGAAGACTGAGAGAGCAGAATCACAGAGACTGCACCACAGCAGCAGCGAGAATCAGAAGGCCAGATAGAATGTGCAATAAGAATAAGCACAGAGATGAGTCAGAAAAAGTCTCAAAGAAAGTGGAGAGAGAATGGATCTACACATGACCCACGAACATAGTGGAGGTAATGCTTATCTGTCAACGTTGGGTTTTGAAGAGAAGGGCAGTTCCAGCACTGTGCCCAGGGCCGTCCCACCACCCTTACCAGTGTAAGACAATGAATCCTAAAATCTCCACTAGGCAGCCACTTGCTTTAAAATATGAGAGCAGCAAGGACGGAGTAAACTAGTTTGTACATTAAGTGACTACAGTTACGATTCAGTCTCAATTTGTGTGATGTAAGATGCTTTTTTGCTAGTATGTAAAAAGTAAATGGAGGAATGTAATACATCATGCCTTTTCACAAACTGATTTTCATGTTCTTTTTGAAAGGAACAATGTCTTTGGTGAAGCTGGAGGCGTGTCGAGAGCGGATTCGCACAGAACTGGACACTGTAGTGGACTTCTGGCTCAAATACTCTCATGACACTGTACATGGGTACTGAAGTTACACTTTAATGCTTTTGAAATGAAAGTGCTGTCTGCTCATCATGTTGTTGTGTTGTTGTGTTCAGCTGCAGTGTGCATGTGTTCAGTATCCATGTCATGAACTTGAATCTCTCCCTCCTGTTTCAGAGGCTTCTTCAACTGTATTGGAAGAGATGGGAAGGTCTATGATGAGCTGAAGTATGTGTGGCTGCAGGGTAGACAAGTAAGTCTCTTAGTGATACTGGCTGTGCAATTAGAGTAATTTAGTGTATGAAATGTTGTCTCCAGATGTATGTGAATATTTTGGTTTGTTTCTTTCACAGGTATGGATGTATTGTCGCCTGTACCGAACCATGGATCGCTTCCACAAGCCTGAAATCCTTGAAGCAGCAAAAGCTGGTGCGTGTGTATGTAAAGCTTTATTCTGACAGTTTAAGAGTAGATCCAAGTCCACTAACAAGAACTGTGTGACAATGTCGAGCCACTCCTCACCTAGATATATCGGTTTCCTGCGTGCTCCATGAATCCATATTGCTTCCATGACCCCCTGACCCTGCATCTTGCATCAACACAATGCTTAACTTTCCACTTATACACAAGCAAAACAAACACCAAATTCACAGCCGATGTGGAACATCAGCTGTGTGTTAACATTACTGAAGTGTCAATCTGTTTGAACTTCACCGTGACAGAGCAGTCCCATCACTGGCTGGAGGTTTGGCACACATGACACATATACTTACTCACGCATACACACTTCCTCCTCACATTCACTCATTCCCCATTCCACTATGTTGATATGCAAAGGAGACCATCCCCACTACTCGTAACGGTTTGGCAGATTGCCAAGGGCGCACAGATAGCTCTACTCTTACCACGCCTAAAGTTTCCTGTTACAGATTGTCTACTCACCTCGCTGTGTGCGCAGGCTTCCCTGATCCAAACAGTGGTAAAGTTCAGTTAGCTGTTAAATACTATTGTAACCAGGGTGCAGCCAGGTGGCGTAATGGTCATGTAATTGAAAATTATATATTTCAGTGCAGATTAGAAAGTCTGTAAGAAATACATCTTTTTTCTGTCTAATTTTTTGTTCATTTGGGGGATAACTGAATACTTTGCGTTTATTTCAGAATGTCATGTATTCAGTCAGCCTGATGGGAGGGCCTCCTCAAGGGCGGAGGAGTCAGTCTCTCTTTAGGGTACAGTGAAGGTACCATCTGCTCATTTACACTTAAGTGTTAAAGGTACAATGTATAAAACATAGCCAAAATGTAAGTGTAAAACATGAAAAAATGAACCGTTATTATGAATAGAATGTGAGGAAGCTCTGACGGTTACAGAGCTATTTACTGGAGTTAGCATGCTAGCCAGCCTCATAATAGTTGTAGTTTCAGCTGGGAGGTATATGTGAGTTATATGTGTTATATGTGAGCTACATTTCACAGTTTATTAGACCTGTTTCAGTCTAATAAATAAACAAAAAAAACCTCACAAAATGCCAAAAAAAGGAAATATTTTCACCTATTTTCATCTATTTCTCTATTCTGACATCAGTGCAGGAATGTCACCAGAGACACCAGATTTAAAACTGTGGTATACTGAAAAATACAGAGGGATTTACCTGGCAGTGATAGGCTTAATGCACTGTGCTCAGTGCAGTCCCACACTGCAGTCAGGCAGTTAACATAAAGCATTGCATGCCTGAAAGGAGCTAAAGGGAACAGTTCATTGGTTCACAGCATACAGTACAGACAGCACGATCTGAGTTATTTGAAGGCTGTCTATGGAGATAGCATTGAAGTGCACCACAGAAGAAAAAAAGAAGATTTGGAATGTAAAAAATGTGGGAGGGTGTGCAGTGAAAACACTTTACACAAACAGATGTCAGATGACAATAAAGCTCTAAAAACACCCCAGAAAACACTCTGGCAGCTCTGTGAGGCTACTCTTAGGCATAGCGGTGCTTTGAGCAAGATGCTAACATCAGCATGCTAACATGCCCTCAATGGCAATGGTAACATGCTGATTTTTAGCAGTTAATGCTAACCATGTTCTCCGTGAGTGTTAGCATGTACTAGTACAGCTGAGGCTTATATGAATGTCATTAATTTTGTATTTGATCATCAACCAAACTATTGTAAAGATTTAAATTTGTCTTGATGGGTCTTGAGGAAGAGTCAACAAAGTGATAAGGAAACATCATCTGGGAACCACAAATGTCTTTACCAAGTTTCCCAGTGAGCCATTTAATAGATGTAAGATAGATGAGAGATATTTCAGTCTGGACAGACCGACTTTGCCACCCCGAGAGCAATTTTAGTTCAAGTTATTTTGTATATTCACGTTCCCCAGAGGATGAACCGTTTAGTTTTAATTTTAGCTAACTTCCACATATCAGGTGTAAGATGGCAACCTTGAGCTTTACTTTCATCTTTCATACGTTACCAAATGTCTTTTAACAAATGACCCTTTAGGACCCCCATAAAATTTTAGCTTAACAGTCTGAATGTCCAGATGTTGAGCTGGAGCTTAATATGTTGTGTGACATCAAAGTTTCACTCATTCATAGGTAAATCTTTGTTACAGATTGTCCAGCACGGTGTTCCTTTGTAGAAATAGGTGATTAATGACAGTCACGATAGTGTTTGCTCTGTACTTTCTGCTAATCATCATCAAGGTACAGTAAAGTGCACATGTCGTCACTGTTGGGTGGAAACCTTGGATCTGCAAAATGTCAGCTTTTATAGAAACTAAAAAAAACAGCCATGCTTCTAGCTGGACCGCCATTTATTTGTGATGTTAGCTAGAAATATTTTACAGGGTACAGTACAAGGCTAATGACTGTTGGATATGTGCACACAGAAGCATGGCTTCTTTTAAATGATGTCACAACATAAGCTCAACTAAGATTGGAGTTTTCAGTGACAAAAATATACTGAAGGAAATTTCCACTGTTTAGCACTTACACCCATTTTTAAAAAAAATCCATCACTTAGGCCGCTTGTGAAGGGGCAGCAAACGCTGTTCTACCTTCATGTCATTACTATTCCAATGGACAGCTGTTCTCCAGAAGCAAAACTGTGCTAGTAATGTGACTTACAGTGTAACAGGCCTGTCATCATGATAAAGTTATAATGAATATTTCCAAGTTCCATGTCTGATTGACAGCTCCTTTAACAGGTAGCTGAAGCCAGGAATGTTATGTATTCATATCTGAAAAGGCCTTTCCACTCATGGCTCGGATGACATGTCTTTAAACGGATGTTCTATTGTTCTGTTTTTGTCTTAGGGGGTGCTTTCCTGAGACGGTTTGGTCGTGTCTCCGGTGGCAGCAGTGGCCAGTGGAAGTGTGCCTTCTGCTTAACAAGAGATGGTAAAGCAGTCAAAATTCAGAGGACTATATTCAGTGAGTGTTTCTACATCATGGCCATGGATGAACTGAGCAGGGTCACTGGTGACAAGGACATGCAGGTACAAAGACATTATTAACACCATATTTTTTTTGGACATAGGGTAGGAATTGCTGGTTTTTGCGTCATTAGTTTTAGACATTCAGACCAGATCGCTCTCAGTCTTCCTCTGCAGCCTCTCCAACGCAGCAGGCCAACCCACTCTCTAATGTTGATGTTCAGTTTAAAAACTGAATATAAACAGTTGTGGTGGTGGGTGAGACAAACTCTATGCATATGCCCAGTTCCATAGAACGTTATTATAACAAAGAAAAGCAAAACAAATGACACCCACCATTTTTATATGTTTTGTTGTTTTTTTTCTTTATTTATTCCCAAATCTGCCATTGTGACAGAGCTATCAAAATTTCCCGTCTTCCTCTTTGGAAGGAAACACTACAAGAGTGTGCAAACTAAATTGGAAAATGACATGATGGACACTGAGGTAGGCTCCCTCACTTGCTTTTGGGACAGCATATCTGCCAAAATGTTATTCTTTCTGACCACATGCTGTAAAACCAGATTGTATGGCTGTAAATCCAATGCCCACCTGAACACTCAGCGTGGACTTATTGAACTTGGCTTAGAAAGCCAGTGAATTGTTGTCCATGTATACAACTACATCTCAAGCTGAGACACACACATACAGTTCAGCTTGACCACCAAGACAAACTCAAAGCTTCCTTCTTCATGCTTGAATAAGCCTTCATATGTTTGTTTAGCTTCTCAGATTCTCAGATTCTTATAGGCTTCTGTTCAAACATACTTGGCAGCTTTCTTAAGGTTAGTCAATGAGTCACCACAGCAAAGACAGGTTCAAATCCTTGAGAGAATGGCTTCCACTTTTTCGCAATGAGGCATCACTCATCATTCTTTGATCCACCTGATGCCAAAGGTAGGTTATTTGCCCTATTCTAAATTCACCACGTGCTTCTCGTAACTTCTGAGAGAGCTGCTGAAGATGTAGAAGGTGCTCTTCGCGTGAGCTACTGTACACAACCACATCATCAATATAGGTAACCACTGATCTCAACCCATATGTGATGGTATTCATCTGCCACTGAAAGATAGCAGTTGCATTCCTCATGCTCAGTGCAAGAACGTTACAAACATGCAGGCCATCAGATGTCACAAAGGCTGAAATCTCCTTGGCTCGTGGAGTCAGAGGCATCTACCAGTACCAGCTCTCTCTGTAGTTTTCCAATCTGGGAATTGGGAAGGCATCAGCCTTAGCTTAAGGATTCACTTTTCTGTTGTCAATACAATGTCTTGATGTATAATCTGATCATGAGACAAGCACCAGTGAAGAGCTCCACTCACTTTGCCCATATAAAGTTTGCAATTTAGGTGATAGCCTGTCTAAGAGAGACAGATTCACGCTGGGACTATTGTGTTGTGACACACTGTAGATGTTACATGTACTGGCTTTGTGCTACATTTATGTTGATTATGCAAGAGGATGTCGAAATTCAACAAGCTACGTGAAAAACTACTCTTTTTCACATTGGGAAATGTCTGTCCCTGTAGGGCATAACTGGCTCCTGTTTAAAGTCTAAAGCAATGCAAGCTGCTCTGTGAGGCTGTATGTAAGCAGAGCAGTGCTATAAGCTAAATGTTAACATCAACATACTCGTAATGAAAACACTAACATGTTGACATCAGCAGGTAATGTGTACATGGTCACCATCTCATTTTAGTGTGTTGGAAGACTAGCATTTGCTAATTAGCATTAAACACAAGCTGAGTCTGATGGGAATGTTCATTAGTTTTACAGTATTTTGTCATTAACCAAATTATTAGACAAATATAAAACCTGCTAGTGGTGGTGAAGGAAAACTCAGGGGATCGCAAGTTATTAGGGTTCATCTGCCTGGCACCATTTATATCTGTAGCAAATGTTTGCCAAAGCTTATAGCAGATGTTCATTTCCTTGTGACCTGATGGTGTTGCAAGATGAAAAGGCAGGAGATCATTGAGTCAATGGCACTCTTCCTCTGGGGAACATGAATGCCTGTACCAAATTTCATGGCTGTCATGAAAAATAAGAGGCAGGTCTTTATAGGTACTGCACAGTTACACTGAATATAAATGTCCTTAGTATGGTATTTCATTCTAGATTAATGTTGCAATGCAAAGTCAGCACCAGTTTGTTTAAAAAAATCATGCTTTAT
This sequence comes from Chaetodon trifasciatus, assembly GCA_037975065.1. Lineage (NCBI taxonomy): Eukaryota > Metazoa > Chordata > Actinopteri > Chaetodontiformes > Chaetodontidae > Chaetodon > Chaetodon trifasciatus. The sequence continues at coordinate 1,048,603 of JBBMOE010000052.1, forward strand.
GTGATCTTGAAGCCCAGTGTGAATTATGAGGAAGTTATGGGTTTATATGTTGCAGTTTCTAGTTCCTGTTATGTGGACATACTGTACACAGTTCACCAGTGATTCACCTTACATGAGGTTGAGTAATACAAAACTTTTTCTGGGTAAACACGCCTGAACATGCTTGACCCCTATACAAACAACCTCCCATTCCCATATTATCACACCATCTTTCTGATAGGCTGGCCTCTGCTCTTTTGTATTGCTAGCTGGAGGCTGAACAGATGATGGAGCAGCTGATCTACTGGGTTCAGGTGGACTCGTCAGGCCTGGGCAGGCCCCAGCTTCCTGGAGATCTTCCCACCAACAGCATGGCAGTTCCCATGATGCTGTTGTGTCTGGTTCAACAACTAACTGAAGGCCGGGGGCAGGACGTGATCCAGAAATATAGAGAGCTGGGCAGCTGGTGTGTACAGCAGATTCTACAACATATCCAGGTACGGACACATGTAGCACGACTGATGCGTTGTGGCTAACGTGAGTACAAGTATGGTTTCATGAAGTGATGGGATTAAGTGAAATCAGTTTGTGGTGTACATTCAACAAAAGCTGAGGTATGGCTAGGTCATCTTATGCTGTAGCATCAGCATTGTAGACAAGAAACACAGCTTAAAAGAATATTTTAGACAAAATGTTTCTTTTGAGTGTCAAATACTTCTCCAATGAAAGTCAGAAGGTGTGCCTGAAAAGCTTGTATCTTGTCTCAACTGTACTCAGCTTGGATTCACAGCAGTTAGAGCCCAGAAGCCAGAAGTTAAAGTTTCACTCTGGCTCAGTACTTGAAAATTGTTCAATAAGTGCAAGCTCTTTACTATGGTGAATGTAAAATTTCTTATTTTTTCTCCTGTAACTTGACACAGAGAGACGGCACAGCTATCTTAGAGAATGTGTCACTGGAGGGAGCAGAGTTGCCGGGTTGCCAGGGCCGACTGCAGAACCCAGGTAAACTGCCTGCTGACTACAGCACAGTGAGCGCATGGGAAAGCCTGGGTTGAGCTCTTTTCCGGTTCTTTGTTGCCTACCTCAACATTTTCCATTTGACTTTGGTCTTCCCTCTTCCCCACATGCTAACTCATGCTGACTCAGGCCATGCCCTGGAAGCAGGCTGGTTCCTGCTTCAGGTCAGTACAGAGCAGGGAGATGAGGAGCTCCAGAGGACTGCCATTGACAAGTTTGTGGAGCTCCCTTTTCAGTACGGCTGGGATAAAGAACAGGATGGCCTCTTCTACTTCCTGGATGTGGATGGTCACTGCCCCACACAGGTGAATCAGTCGTATGCGCATACGTTGGTGTTTTCCTTGAGGCAGTGGATGCTGTTGCATTTTGATTGTAATGGTAGATATTGTGTGTATTTGGTTAATCAGTAAGTTTATACAATTATCAGATCAGGCCGTCTGATCCTGCCTGTGTGTTTGAGCAGTTGGAGTGGAGTATGAAGCTGTGGTGGCCTCACTGTGAGGCTCTCATCGCTTTCCTGATGGCCTACAGTCAAACAAAGAGGCCAGAGCAGCTGGAGAGATTCTTTCAAGTTTATGAATACATCTTTAGTCATGTGAGTTTACACTGTAGTGCCAACAAGGCACATTTTTCATTGCTTATTTTAAGGAATCGTTCAACATTTTGGGAAATACATGTATTCTCTTTCTTTTCGTAGTAAACCTAGCTTAGCGTAATGACTGGAAGTGGTAGGAAAACAGTTAGCCTGGCCATTGTTTAAAAATACACCCACCAACACCTCTGATTAACACATTGTGCCTTATTTGTTTAATCCAAACACAAACAAAAATGTAAAAAACACAATTTGTGGGTTTAGAAAAAAGTTCCAGCGCATACAGTAACCCTAAAACCACAAATGTGTTTGTGATTGATTTGTTTGAGATTAAACAAACAGGATTCATCTGCTCATTTCACTCTGAGAATTAACTATTCCTTTAACCATCCACAGTCATACAAACCAGCTCACTTCAAGACATTCAAAGATCACATATACTGTACTTTCTGCAGGTGACTCACAGTAGATAGAACCTTGAAAGCTTGCTAAATTTTGGTTTTGTGAATATGCAAAATATATATATATATCTGTGAATTTCAGTACACTAATTTACTGTGCATCTGACTCTGTGCAGTTTCCTGATGCTAAGAGTGGCGAGTGGTTTGGCTATTTGACACAAGAAGGGAAAGTGGCACTGGATTTTAAAGGAGGCCCCTTTAAAGGTAAGACCATGATTGGGATGCAGAATTGACTGAATGCTAAAACAACAGAAGAACAAATTATCACAAAGTCACTCCGTCACTGTGAACATAGAGCCTAGCTTTGCTGGTTGGTAGTATAATTGTTTTGCTTCTCCTCTGCAGGGTTCTTCCATGTGCCTCGCTGCCTGTACATGTGTGAGCGTATGCTGGATAATCTGCTGGCAAACAAGGACTGAGCATTCTGATCTGAATGTTATAGTAATGGGATTTAATCTGATTTGTGGGTCTGTTCATTAAGGAAATTCAAAATAATCAGGTTATAAAGCGAAATTGCACACATTCCCACAAATGCATTGCTGTAAAGTTACCTGTGCCATCTCATGACATACATCCAGTCACTAAATCATGTTTGTCATACTTTGCATCCAGCTGATGTTTGGGGTGGGCCATAAGGGAATTTCTGTCATTGTTATAGTGATGTATTTTATCATGGTATTTCAAAAGTAAAAGGGACTCCACTCAATATATGATTCTGCCTCTTTTCACTCTATTAACAATGTAAGGCAACTCATTTTAGGAAAGAAAAAATTATTTCAAAAAACGGATGTGTAGTCCAACCAAACAATATTATTTAAGTTCAACAGTCAGTGTACCACACATCCAGGAGTAACATATTCACATACCCACACAGTACACACCAGAGGGGCTTTCCTCTAACAACTAAACCAGCAGAGCCTGTGTTACATTATGAAGTGTGGAGACAACATTAGCTCTGTCTATGTGAGAAAACACACATACAAAATGTGTATAAACAGTTTCTCACATCCATATTACTGCGCTGGCTATTTAATTGGCTTCAAAAGAGGGTTAATGATCACAGCTTCTCTTCACTGTCCCTCAGTATTAAATATGCCAACATTGCTCCAGCATGTGGGTCTGCTATAGATGCTACTAGCCACATTAGTTATTTTAATTATTACAAGCCACACTACCTGTATGCTATCACAGCCACAGTAAAGCAGATTATGTTTCATATTCTAAAACTTTTATCACATTAATGACGGTATTGAAAAATCCATCCCCTGGCAGAATGTAACACTGGTGATGGTGACGAAACTGGTGTACCACCCACCTCTACCCGACGTCTTGTTAATGAGAAGATATCCTACCATCCATCCTACCATCCATTCATTCACAGAGTTCACATATTAACCATCTTCCCATAATGAATTGTATTATCTGTTCAGTTACTGAAATCTCCACATTACAGGAAATAGAAGTCCAGAATACTTAATATGACAGTCTTGCATCAGGGCTAACTGTTGGACATTTACACTCACACTGACACCTGTTGACAATTTAGATTTCCCACTTTGCCTGGCTGGATGTCTGCAGATGGTGAAAGGAAACCCATTGAGGCACAGGGAGACCCTATAAACCCTGCCTCATAGACATTAACACAAACAAGTAATATTTTATGTCAAGATGTGCATTCTGCATGCAAACTGAACTTCAGAGCCAGATGTTTTAAGTGCATATCTTTACATCCTATTCATTCCAGTTTAGCTTAGTTTAGCAGAGTAGCTAAAGCAGCATACTAATTAGTGTTCTAACATACTGGTGAACAATAATTACAATAGTTACAGATCAATTCAAGCTACAGTATCACTTTTTCTTTTTTGTCCTGTCTTGTGACTTCCATAGTGGATTTACCAACTTTTGTTACTGCTTGTGGACTGGTACCTTTGCCTTAATCCTATACTATCCTTTATATAATCCTATAACTCTAAAGCTACCTGGTCCTGACAGTAGCATAGCCCAATTCCTGCATGAAGCTTTGATTGTGGACTTTCTTTTCTAGTGAGTGACTGCTCTCTCACCTGGCTAGCTTAGCTAGTGTTAGGATTGTTTTTAGTCTGGTTTGCTTATTGCTATTGCTAGTTGGGCTCTGAAATAGCCAAATGTCCTCATGGCTCTTTGTGGACACTGCCTGCTGGCATACTCACATTTACAAGATGACAGTCTGTTTGAGGAGGATCTCAATATTTCCTTTGCAACTGTTCAAGCCTAACACCTCTACACATTGGGCTCCTCCTGTAGCAGCAACAGAGGCGCCAACCATTCACTGAGTGCTCAGCCTCTGTTGCACCCAACAATGTCACTCTTCCCTGGTCTGGTCCTGCCACCACTGGAGGGGATCCAGTCCTTTCAGTGATGTCCTGGCTTCGGGTGACGACATGTGTCCCCTTCTTGAGAACAAGAGGACACTCCCTGCAACTTGGAGATGTGGGTCCTGGTCAGTGGCAGGGGTTGTCCCACACACTCCCTCCTACCAGTTTCATCAGAACCTCTTCAGCTAAACAATAAATTCCAAGGACAATAGGGATGGACTGCACTCTCCAGTTTGGCCCGGCTCCTTCAACCAGAGCGTTGCTCTGTCTGCACTGCCCAGCTGCCACTCTTTTGAACCATCTTGAGGAGTCTGTGCTCGGCGTGGCTCCTGCTGTTTGTCAGGACTCCACTGCTGCTGCTCCACCTGGTTGCCTGCCTTCTGCCATCACCTCAGCTTCCTGTAGTGCTCATAGTTGGTACATCTATGGTCCAGCATATAGTGGTACCTGAAGAAAGAATGTAGACACGTAGAAAGAATTACAGTACTCCCCATATTTAAGCCTGGTGGCCAAATCTTCTGCTATCCAGGTGTCTGCATGAAATACATTACACCCACCCACAGTTTTGGGGTCAGTATCTTGCCCAAGGATACTTCGGCATGTGGACTGCCGAGGCCAGGAATCCAACCGCTGGATTGGCAGATGACTGCTCTACCTCCTGAGCCACAGCCACTCCCTGGCCTTTGTTTTGATGAATTTCAGTCGCTTATACGAGCTCCATGTCTGGAGGGCTACTGCAGGAACAGAGATATCCCCCTTGTTGACAATTTAGCTTTTTTTTAAACAGGACTAGATGGACTCCACTCCTCCCAGGAAGGTTTACGCCCCTTATCAACCAATGTTGAATTGACTTTGCACTCCTGTTCCGTTTTTACACCCTGACCTGCATTGAACCCACCTCACTGTATCTCCCTGACTTCATACAGTATTCCTGTTATGATGATGCCTAGATGTAATAACCACTACCCTATACATTCTGTGATTTCAACTGCTGGTGAGGGAATCTGATCAGTCTGCTGTAGTAATTTCAGTCCACTTAAGACCCTTTGTTAAAGCCATTTTTTCTGTTGTGTTATTTTCTATGTGCGTTATCTTTGGTATTTACCCCTATTGCCCAGTAGGTGGTATGTGGAGTAGGGGAATGTCCAAATAGGTGATGCACTAATCACACTCAGGTGTGTTGGTAGCCGGTAGAGGCAAACAGTTTTTTGACCGTCGTCTGTGTTAGCATCATCTGTGTTAGCATCATCATCTTGATAGTGTTGGTTTAATGCAAGTTATTACGTGTATAAGTGCATTATTGCCGTCTGCGAACGACTCTTTGGCGTATAAATAAATACACTTTAAGTATAGCTGTACGCAAGTTTGGACTGTGATTTATTCACCTTACATGCTGCAAAAGGAGACACATCAATTAAGCAAGTACCGGTATATCAGCCCCTCAGTGGCTTGTAGGTTTCATGTTTTTGCCACTGTACCCTTATTCCAGTTACTCTTTTAAAATCTCAGTATGTGTCTAATAAATCTTTCATCCTCAATGACCTAATTACATCCTATAACCCAGACTTCCTATTCCTAACTGAGACATGGTTTAAATCTGGGGAGTGCAGTCTGGCTTTCATTACATGTACAGTACTGGACACAGTCCTTTACTGAGAGTAACCATTATGCCTGTAGAGAAAGGTGAATACTCCATTCTCATCACACTAGATTTGACTGCTGCCTTTGACACCACTGATCATGCCATTTTACTTGATAAGTGTGTAACTGTGTTCTGGAACAGCTTTAAAATTGTTTCATTCCTATTTGACATAACAACAATTACGTGTCCTCCTCAACTCCCCTGCTGTGGTGTCCCCCAGGGCTCAGTCCTTGGACTGGTCGTTCTTTTACCGTACATGCTTCCTCTGGGTCATTTCTTCAGCCCCTTTCAGGACGTGTCATATCATTGTTAAGCTGATGATACACACATCTATTTCTCAGCTTAACCCAATAACCTGAATCAACTGTCCTCCCTAAATCCTGGCAAAACAGATTTTTTTTTTTTAAACTGGTCCTGATAACTTTTCCTCTGCAGTTGTTTAATTTATTGGTCCATTTCACTCAAATATCAGATCTACTGCTAAGAATCTTGGTATTATTTATAGATGTATGTTGTTTCTACAGATCTTGAACTATACTTGTATCCTCCTGAGACCCAGCCTATTCATTTGTGTCCTCTGTAGTGGACATTTGGTTTTGGTCTATATCTTTTGACTCATTTGAGCTACTGTACTAAATCCTGGTGTGCTCAGTAGAGCACATCCTGGCCTTTCCAATGATATCTCATGTGTTTGGGTGGGATGAGGGAAAGTTTGTTTTCATGCTGAGACAAAATGGAGACTGCAGCAAAACACAAATGGCAGGAAAAGAGAAAAGATAAGTCAAATATTGTTAAGATATTGTTTTGTTTTGTTTTGTTTTGTTTTTTTAAACTATAGTAATCATATATTTTCTTGTTTATGAACATGTCAGGAATCATAAATTGGAGTCAGAGTTCAGTTAAACTTTTTGTAAGGAAAAATAATAGCAATGGTATGAATGTTTAATAATGCCAATTTTGTTCAGCAGTTCAACAAAAGATAGAGGCCCGTTCAGTTTCATTTAAAAAATGGAATGACATTCTTGTTTTCTTGTCAGCCTATTATGATTCTGTTGTGTTATGGTAAAATCGTTCTGTTGTCCACTACAGTGGACATGCTGTAAAATCTAAAATAAAAATATTTTTTAGAAAATTCTAAATTGTGAGTTGTTGTTTTAGCTCCAAAGAGGCAGGAAATCACAAAAAAAAAAAAAAAATTAAATTGAAAGATGCTTTTTTTCCCTTGGTTCTCAGGAGGATATATGAATTCATACTTCATTTTCTCCCACTTGGATTACTGTAATTCTTTCTACGTGGTTCACTTCTTGGTCCCTCTGATCCTTTAATCTCTGCCTTTTATTCATCCCCTGCTCTAACTGCTGAACAAAAGGTGATTGTGCTTTTGCTGTTTTAGACCCAAACCTCATCTTCCCCCATCTTTCAGATTTGCTGAATCTTTGGACTGTTTCAAGCGGTTTCTAAAAACTAATTTTATAGGCAAGCCCTTTTATAGATCTCCATTCTGGGACTTTTCTTTTTCTTGGGGTTTTTAATGTCTGTTCTGTTGCTCTTTGTGCTGTATTTTATATTGTATTATATTTTTAACATCTTTGTCCATTCATTTATATTTTTTGGTGTGTGGAAAGTACTTTGCAACTGTGTTTTAAGTGCTGTAGAAATAAAGTTCTACTTACTGACTTACTAGTGACATGCTCGGCATCTGTTAACTAACAGGCTAATAAACTAATTGTATATTGAAATACTACATCTTATGATTGAATGTACAACATGTTGTATGCCAATTATGCCATTGAATTCATTTGTAATTTGACAGGTGATGATACTGAAGTTTAAATTGTGACAGATGATTGAAGGACTTTTTGTGAAGCCAGCGCTCTTAGAAAGTCTTTTGGCAACTTGGTATCAGAACCTCACAAAACAAGCCAAACATCCTACATTTTTACATCACTTAAGTAAATCTAACTGTTGCTTATTTACGCATCCAACAGACATGGAGCAGCATTTATTTGATGTCATATTTCTGACCACCTGATCTCCATCAACTCCTGAGAAAAATATCTGGTGCCTTAGTTACTAAATGTTCCACTATGTTCAGCAGCTAGTCACTAAATGTGTCTGACAGCTGTGTGGTGCTGAGCAGGTAGTATACAGTGATGTGTTGATCAGAGCCTTTTACTGAAAACAGCTGCTGGAAGCAAGGGTGATGAACCAAAACAGTAAAGCTGCAGGATGTAAAACTAAAGCAATGAGCTGAAAGACACTGAAAACAGCAAAGCTGGTGATAATTTTCTGTGGGTGAGTCACTACCACGAATACCTTTCATATTACATTAAAAAAACATTTGCGTAGTTCAGCTTTAAAATCTATGCGTATATCATGGAATGTGGTAAATCACGTTTTTCTTGGGGTTACAAGAATTGCACAACAATGTATCGTCAGTGACTCCAGAATTTTGAATGATAGGTGCAGCAGTTAAAGATCATTCCCTGTGTGACCAGAGTTTTTTGTGGGGATCTACAGTTTTCCCCTCCTTTTCCTATTGTGTCTGTCATGTTTGAGTGTGTTTCAGTGCAGCGCTTGGCTGACAGATTTGATCTGGCCTCTCCTCTCCTGAGCTCGGCCACTCACAATCAGACAATCAAGACTTACCTGCTCACCTGCTGTTTCCGCCCAGTATTGGAATTAGAGGATCTTTAGATCAGGGGATAAAAAATACTTGGGGAGGGTGTAGAGGGAACTGCAAAGGGAGATGAGGAGAGGCAAAGACAGCTTGAGGAGAAAGCTCGAGGAGTGCTTTTAGGGGAACAATATCAGAGAGGTTAGGAGAGGCCTGAAAACCATCTCAGGCCACAGCAGTGACGGTGGGAGGGGCCCTGAATCTGAAGACCTGGAATGGGGAAATTAATTGAATCTGAATTTCAACAGATTTCCTTTCACTGTGTCTGCATTGATGAAACTTTAAAAACTGATGGAAGGGCTGGGCCTGTGGTTTACTTTGATTCAACATAAGAAGTGTCATGCGGCCATTAAACAGTATTAGATCAGATTCAGGTCTAAAGCTCGGTTCTTGGGTTCACACAGCCTTGTGTTACACCAGGTGAGCCTTGGTTTGGGTAGGTTACATTAAGTTTGACCTGATCAGGTTACGGTTAAGTTAAATTAGGTCAGGTCAGGTTAGGTAAATCTTGTTTTGATGAGATAAAGTACATTAAATTTTTTGATTCAAATTGTTTCAAATATCAATTTTAACAATCCACTGAAAATACATAGAGTTTGTCTGTGATAAAGTTGTAATCTTAAATTGCCCCGACTTTTTCATAGAGCACCAACCTACATGAAGTGGAGACTAGCTACCTATGTCTGACCTGACAATAACAGGAGACTAAGAACTACAATCTGGAAAAGTAAATCACATGAAATATTGTCAGTGATATGCTCACATCTTACAGGTTGTTGCTGGTAATTTCTTTCCTACATTTTCCTTCATGTATTTAACCAGGAAAGGGCCTTTCTGACATTGAAAATCTCTTTTCACAGGAGTGTCCTGGCCCAAGCACAACATAGAGGATAAAACCTTGAGATTTCAAAACATAACACAGACTTAAAATTAAGGTATTAGATGTCTGATAATGTTGCCCTGCAGTCGGCTGGCGACCGGCTCAGGGTGTACCCCGCCTCTCGCCCATTGACAGCTGGGATAGGCTCCAGCCCCCCCCCAACCCCGAAAGGGATATAAGGGGTATAGAAGATGAATGAATGAATGAATGTCTGATAATTTCCACTATTTTGCCTTTGGTAAAAGATTTTAAATGTCTTTTTTTGTTTTGTTTTGTTTTTATTGACATGTTTACAAGTAAACCTGCAGCAGGACTCTGCTGTCCTATCATTTTCTCCTCTTGTCCTGTCTTCAGCCTCTCACCTCTTCTCTGATCCTCTGATCTCAGTATGCTCAGACTGTATGAACTGTTTGCTAGCTAATGTATGGAATGTATGCAGGCTAGCTATCGCTCTGACAAGAATTTAGAATGACATTGAGGCGATAACCAGTTGGCAATTTCAGGGGGGATTAAGGGGTGAGGCCATCCCCCCTGTGACCTCAATGAGCAAACTGCATCCCCCTCTCCATCTCCCAGCAGCAGGGGGACAGAGGTGTTTAGTTGAATCTGAATGAAATTTGCGAGTTAGAATATATGGCTCCAACCATAGCTCTGTAATATCGGTATTGTAATTGTGCCGTGTATTGATTGGTATTGTCCATGGTGTCCCTCTTATTGTCTCTAATGCTCCAACTGGCCAACCCCCCCTGTTAAAAATTAACAAATTACTGACTGACAGTAATATCCATAAAATTATCATTTTCACACCTATCTCAAAAGCTATCTGGTGTACGGCATGGACAAACCACATGCAGATATAAGATGCCCTGAGATAGATAGATAGATAGATAGATAGATAGATAGATAGATAGATAGATAGATAGATAGATAGATAGATAGATAGATAGATAGATAGATAGATCACTACTTTCTACAGAGCGGAAACAGAACATGTAATGTTTTGGCGGATGTTAGAGGAAAGGAGCGTTCACAACATTAATGGTTCTAGAGCCACTGGGGTTTGGTAACACTACTGTAGGCATATCGTATGGCGTTCAGTGGAAATAGACGTCAGGAAAAAAATGACAATTATGTTGACCCAAAATAAACACCTAGTGCTTAAAATGCGCACTGATCGGCGATCTTAACTTCAAAACAAAACAGAAAATTGATTTGCTATGTTGAACGCAGCCTCTGTAACAGACCGGACGTTTGCTGTAACAGATGGGATGCAGAAACGGAAGCCGAGAGGTGAAACGCTAGAAGAGAAATGTTGGGTGAAAAATGAGCTCGTGCGAATAAAACGGTATTTTCTTGTGTTAGTTGATGAATGACCATGGCGAGGCAGCCCCCTTATACTCAATATAAGGAAGCAACGTCGAAAATAACACGCGTATTTTCACGTACCAGTAACGTTAACTCTTCATGACTTGGCTTCATGTAAACACAGTTAACATTAGCGCGTTCCAGGAATTATTCTTCCTGTGTTTCACTGAAGTTGCTGTCGTCGTTACAGTGAACTGCTGGTTGTGAACATTACGAGCCAAGTTTCACGTGTTTTCCCGAGCGATGTATACGGCAATGAAAGAAACGGATGCGGTCCACAGGTACAGTAACACGGAAGTTAAATTACACGTTACATTCCAAAATTAAACTAAGCCGTTAAGAAACAGGTCTGGTAGAAGGTACCATTCATAGTCATAGTTATTGTTAAGAGTTGGAAACTTTCAGTGTTTTTCCTGATCCAAATTCGGTAAAGTAACCATGAGTCAGGGCAGCATGAAGAATAACACACATAGTTATTGTCGGTTTGTGGTGTAGAACTAACTCAAATCTCTTCTGTAATGTTGGTTCACAATAAAACAGTCTTAATGACATGGCTAAGAGTAGGAAATCAGCAGTTATCATCAACTATGACTGCAATACGGTGCTTCTGGTGATAAGTTAGGTGTTTAAAGGAATTGTTCATCATTTTAGGAATTATGTTTGTTTGAGTTGGAGGTAGGACAGCTCAGCTCAGCAGATTAGCTTCATTGCTAAACAAGCCTGCTCATGTCTAGACTCCTGCTCTGTGAATTTCAGAGCAGACATTTAGGCTCCTCAGAGAAGGACAAGCAAAGCTGTTGCTAACGATCATCATCAAGGTCTCTGTTGGAGCAGATGTAGCACATAAAGCAGTTCAGCATATTTGATTAAGTTGATGATTATTCCAGATTTGGGGTTGTAGCCACATGGTTGAATGTATTTATTATAAGTGGCTTTGGATAAAAGCATCAGCAAAGTGATTATGTAATGACAGCGTGACAGTGAGTCAACATGCACAACACCAGGACCCTGAAACAAGGTGCACATTCATTTTATTTACACCTGTGTTTTTAATACTGTGGCATGTCAAAACGTGTGCAGTGAAATGGGCCCGTTGATATCAAATGTCTCAAAAAAAGAGACAAATAAACTTCCTTCTCAAACTGCTGAACTATTCCTGTAAAACCTGTTCTAAAAGATCTAGATCTCTATTGTTTGGGAATGTTGCCATTTGACATGTTAATTGACAAAATTTTTGACAGAAGAGTCTGCCAAATGAATTCATATAAATGTAATATGTAAATATCACTAAATCTTTGCTTTTTAATCTTTATCGTCCATGACTAACGTGTTGTTTTTTTCTCACAGTGGCACCGGTGTCTTCTACCAGGCAATGCCTGCTGTTGGAGCCGATGGCAAGAACATCATGAAACTGATTCCTGTACAAATGGTCAATGGACAGTTTGTCCAAACTCAGACCAGCAAACCTAAAATGGATCCTAAACAACAGAAAACTGTAACCATAAATATTGGCTCAGCACCTGTTCAGATGGGGGAAAAGGCAACTTTGAATCCTTCTGCCACTCAGCAAGTTGTCATGAAGCAGGTTTCCCTTGTGAATGCCTTGCCTAATCAAGCGGGCTTGGATCGTCGTAATTCATTAAGCAAGCGTCCACTACTGCAACAGGCTGTAAATTTAATGGCCAAAGTACCTCCGAAGGCAACACCTGCAACAAACCATGAGAAATCAGGAAGATTTCCAAGGCAGCTGCCAGTGACAGTGAAATCTCCAGCACTCCCCAGAGGACAGTACCTTCAGATTCCCCCGAATGCACAAGTCCGAACGGTCCCAGCATCTGAACTCCCTCCGGGTATCAAGAAACAGATTTTCACCTCATCAGCCAACTCCCCTCCAGGCTCGGGCTTACCCAGCGTGGTCTATGTATCACCTATCACGACCGTGAATCAAGGCATCATTCCACCAAGTGATTGTGCACTTCCCTCGCTCAAGCTGCTTTCCAAGACATCAAATACAACTTCATGCGGGCTCCCATCTGAAGGATCAAAACCACATTTAAAATTGATTCCAAAGGTTTCACAAAGACCCAACAGCCCCATAAAGTGGACCATTGAAGAAGAGTACAGCACTATGGCTCCAAGTCTTGATCCTCTTAACTCCCCCTCTGTTACATCAGAGATTCTTCGGACTGTGGCAGAGAGAGAAAATGCTGGCAAGTGTTGTGATGTCATTACGAGACCAGTTTCTCAGTTGAGTGAGGGCAAAAGCGAACAAGGACAGGAAAATGCCTTGGTCATGTGCAACGGGAAGGTGTTTTTTGTGGCCAAAAAGTGCAGCCTGCCAACTAAAATGGGAAACTCACCAAGAGCAGCAACAAAAAGTTATGAATTCAACAAAGTTATGGTGCCCTCATCCCAACAAGCACGTGAGTCTGAAATACGGCCGGACCTCAGAATTATCACTCAAAATGAGTCAAACGAAGTGATTGACCTTTGTGATGATGACGCTCAGGAGGACTTGTCCCAGCAAGCAGCATCAGTCAATATGTCAGCGGTCACTCATCTGGATGAAGACAACGTAATATTTGTGTCATATATTCCACCTAAATCTGACCCTGGGTCAGGACAGGATTTGATACTAAAAAGACAAAAGCCACTTGTGAAGGAAACAGACCAGATGTGCACAAGCAGCTCAAACAGTGTGACAAAACAAAAGAGCCTGGATAGTGCAAGTGTTGGTGATGACAGAGATGAAATCGCTCCTCTTAGACGTAAAAAAACAGGCCAGACCATGCAAGTCAGCACAGTCCAAAATCTCACACATGTCTGTGGTTCGGCAGTGATGAACAGTCAGCAGGGAACCTCCACCCAACAGCCAGAGAGCATGCAAGTTTCTGTTTCTGAAACAGACCGCAACACCTCTGACAGCAGCAGTGGAACATGCTGTCGAATAGAGAAGGACAGCCACAAAATGGAGGTGAGCTCACTTCTATGCTTCATTACGTTGGAATACTTTTCAGTGTTCTCGATAGAAATGTTTCCCAGCAGGGAATCATGTCGCAATAGGACATTAAAATCCAGCAAGTGTAGCTTTCACTGCATATCATCACACAAGATCTTTACATCTGTACACACTAAATTTCATGATCTCAACAGGTAAAAATCTGATATCCCAACAGCATGGAAACAATACACTTCCATCCTGCCAATATTTGCTGTGTCTCACATTCTCCTCTGTTGAACCCAGCATGACAGATAAATTCATGCATGCATCTTCCGCCCAGGTGCAGTCTCATCAGCCGACTCTGATGGACTTGCAGGTCAGAGTTGATGTGCTCAGTCAGCCAGCAGAAGCACTGATGCGCTGTTTGGAAATGGAGAAGTGGTCGTTTAGTGCGTTATCACACTAATACACTGCTTAAAGTCTGCAATTGCTCTGATCAATACTTATTTATTACTCACATTGGACATGTGACATCAGGTCCTTCCAGTGCAGGGAAATTTCATTGACTGGAAGTGTAATGTGACTGACCACTCAAAGCTCTTTGCAACACATGCCACATTTACCCATGCTCACACACATACACACTCACACACTCACAGACCAGCAGCACATCGAGAGCAAGTTAAGGTTCAGCATCTTGGCCAAAGACACTTCAACACTGACTGGAGCTGCTCCAAGATGTTAAACATGTTAATTTGTTGATTTCCATCATGAAACTGTCGATTGAAGCCTGCACTCTGAATATAAGGACTAATTTGTTGCTAAATGTGCTCATGCATTGAACAAGACCTATAATTTGGCCGAGCTTGACGCACTGGCTGATATTAACTTAATGCACACATATTGATACTGTTTGCAGAAATAACAAAAGATTGCAGAACAGAAATGCCACACTAAGTTTGAGTTAATTTAGTAACAGTGTCACTGTTACACACTCCACCACCACCTATATTATTAAAAATGACTGTGGACAATCAGGATGACAAAATTGTAAAATAGACAAAATAGATTGTAAACATATGAAGAATATTAGTGAGTGGACTATGACTAAATATGTGCAAACATTAGGACATTCCCATCAGCCTCAGCTGCACTTTATGTCAGTGCTAATTAGTAAATGTCTCATTAAATGATGGTGGTGAACATGGTTAACATTACCTGCTAAACATCAGCATTTTAACGTTCTTTTGAGTATGTTAGCACGCTGACAGTGGCATTTAGCTCAAAGCGCTACTTTGCCTGTGAGCGTGGCTGTAGATTCATACTCTTATTTCTACATTGTTTGTATTTTAAAATGTGTTATTTTTCCTACTTGCAGAGCTCTACAAATCCTGCAACGTGTTGGACATCTTCACCAGCACTAAAATCCTGTGAAAGGGCCGACCATGTGCTGAGACAGATATTTCAGATAACAGCTGATGTGAAAATTTGCCTGCAGAGGATTGATGAAGGCCCAGCGGGCTCTGAAAAGCTTCTCCAGAGTGAGTCCATAAGGTCAGTGGAGGATCATCGGGAACCAAAGAGCGCATTGAAAAAGAAAGACCTTTTTATACCGGATCGTTACCGTCCTCCAGAACCTGACAGCGACAGCGGTCTCAGCACTGTCAAACGAGTGAAAGTACTCACCGAACAGGAACTGTCAGCAGACCACACCACTCAAAGTTCTCACACACATACTGTAACTCTCAAATGTTCACACTTCAAACTGAACACGAAAAATGTCTCTGCTTTGAAGTGCAATTCAGGGCAAAGCTCACTCAGGGGAACATCATGTGATGTTGAGGCTGAGCCAGTGATTGGCTATGTGGAACCCATAGATGAGGATATCCTCAGCACAGATGAGAATGACATTCCCAGCTCACAGGACACAGATCCCCTGACACAGACGCTCACTTTTGTGGATCTGAATACAAACACAAGGAGGATGGGGAGAACAAGAAAGCGCACAATTTGTCCGTGTTGCATCCCTGGTGCTCAAGCTTCTGCAGTGAAGTCCAGTGCAAGATCAGTAGAGCCAGAGAGGTGGGCATGGATGACAGAGCAGACGAGTAAAAAAGCTGGAAGGACGAAGGCTGTGAGAAAAGACGTGAAAATCCCTGGAAGGATCAGCTGTTTAACAGCCAATAACCAGCAGCACTGTCGGACTTATGAGGTTCCAGCCAGTGACAGTATAACCACTTCATCCATGGACTCTGATGAACTAAAACGACAGGAGGAGATCATGAGACTCAAAGAGCTTCTGAAAGAGAAAGAAGCAGCTTTAGAACTGATGAGAAACAGCATGAACTGATTAAAAATCCAAGTTTTCTTGTAAAGTTAATGGATTTATTTTAGTGTATAAGCTGTTATTGCTACTACTATTTTTTGTTGGAATTAACAAAGATTAACACAAGTATCATATAGCTTCAGCACAGTGGATGTTGGAATATGATAGCCAATAGCAGCACTTCTCAAAGTCCAGAACTCGGTGCACAATCAGACAGAACGGCAAGCTGTTCCAGAACCAGCCTATATCGTCAGCTGGTGCCCTGTGGGTCACATCCCAGCCAGACCACAGAAGACAAAGAAATTCAGAAAATGTGCACACCTAATGCTACTCACCAGTTTATAGTTCACCTGCTCTACAGAAACAGAATCACAGAGCTTGTCTATTAGATGCAAGAGGCGTCACTTGAGTTTATTTTAGTTGGTCAACTATTGAGTCTCAAACTGAGTATTTTTGTTTGCTTCCTGTTTTGTTAATTGATTTAATGTTACTTTGTTATTTCCACTTGTTCTTGACGTCTGACCTTGAATTAAAATCAGATGCAGACCTTAGAGAAATAAGAACCTCTTTTACAGCAGTGTGGTATGGAGGTATGTGCAAACAGACAGAGCAGCAGCGGTGTGTTCAAAGCTGCCAGTAACAAGACTAAAAAGTTGGAATTGACAACAAATAACACTGAATTTGTTATATTTTTCTTATGTCAGGTGTCAGTATAATATTATGGGGACTGTCAGTCTGTGATGCTCTCCAAATGACGGGGACACTAGGCAGAATATTCATGATGCACCCATACAGCATGTGGTGTTGGCCTGTGCTACAGATCACACATACCACCATGGCCCAGTTCAGGCTGTTGAGGTGCTGCTTCTCCTGCATACTGACTGATATTCTGACAATCCCCCACCTTTGTGTTTTTTTCTCCTTATACTCTGGACCCTCCTGGTGGAAGTAGTAGGCTTGTATTTTGCTGATATCGCTGTCAACTGGCAGTTTTGGATTGTTCTTGGAAGCTCTGGATATGTTTATGTTTATTATAAAAAATAAATAATAAACCAAAAAAGTGACTTTAATGCTGAAGTGGCTGGTTGTATGAATTTTCGGTCACTTACAAGATAATCATAACCCGAGTATTTTCCCATCACGGATGCGTGGTTAGTTGTGTTTTCAGTGCCATAAGAATGGTGATGCTGAGTCACTCTCTCAGGTTTCCGTGGGGTTTGCTGGCTGTGGATGTTCATCTGGATCTTCTGGAGATGGATCCTAATGTTTTTAACAGCCCGTTGGTGATTCTTTTACAACGTGGTGTGATGAAATGTGAGGTGTACTGTTCCTTACATACTTTGTAAGTACTTACATACTTACATATGCATGTGTGTTAAATAAATTCCATTGTCACATTAAACCACTGAGCTGAACTAAAAGTATTACAAGTAAAGATAGAAGTTGTCATGAACACTATTCTCTGCTCATGTCTCCTCTTTCCTCATGACCAGGAGGCCAACAGAGGAGGAGAGGAAAGGAATTGTGGATTTACAAACATTTCCAAAATGTCCGTTGTATCTCAAGACAGAGACATAAAAGTGTGACTACACTGTGGAGAGTTCTTCAACTGAAAATGAAGAGGAAATATTAAACGGCTTTGCATATTACAATAATCTGATGTGCTGTTTTTCGTATGACCACAGTGTGTCGAAATCGAAAGTTAAAATGTTAAATAAGTGCAGGTTGTGTGCTACGTCAGAGCTGTGACTGATGGCTGAAGCCTTCAGAATAAAAGAGGGGAATTCTAATTTTACAAAGACTTCAGGTGATCTAGTTGCGGGGCAGGGATGCACTTTGTTGTTTACGTGTCACGTAACTTCCGGTTTTCAAAATAAAATGTGGGTTATTGAAAGGCAATAAAAAGACGTGTGTGACAGTGTGATCCTGCACTGGTTTTGAATCATTATGTCACACGACCTGGAACCTTTTGACTAAAATTGATGATATCAAAAATTGATGATCAACAGTGTTAAATTGTAATAAAAAGAGGTGTATCTCAACCAACAAGTTTGGTACTGTGACCCTGCACTGATTTTGAGTCATTAGGTCACATGACCTGGAAGCTATTGAGCTAAAATGCTAAAACCAGTGCAGGATCACACTGACACGTCTCTTTTTATTGCCTTTCAATAACCCACATTTTATTTTGAAAACCAGTAGTTGGTTCACGCTGTAGCAGTCTGGCGCTGACTTCCTCAACCGCATTCGGCTATTTACCGTAAAGTCTACAATACGGGAGCACTTGAAATGTTGGAGCAGCTGGATTGACTTCGCAAAAAGGAGAGACGGCTGACCTGACCGCAGTTCTTTTTCAGATGCTACTGACTAAATGATCGTATGTGGATAAAGTGCAGGACATGCAATTTCTGCATTTTCTGCACAATGCGAGATTTTTGTTTAGATGACACTTTAATTCTGAAGAGTACAGCCCGGAAGTACTGATGGTTTACGACGAAATGAAAGTAACTCCGGAGCACAGCAGGGATCTGAGAAGCACGAGAGTTTCAAACAGGTATGAGCAGAAATATGAAGTCTTTTTGACGAAAGTTTGGCTGGTATTGTTAGAGCGCACGTGTATGTTACAAAAGAAACCGCACCTTCAATGTTACGCGTCGTTGGTGGTTTATGTGAAGTAACGTTAGTTTCTAACGCTCGTCCAGTTGACTTATACGAGTCATGGCGTGTGACACACCATCCAGGTGTTCACGATGATGAGGCGACGTAGCGTTATCTGCCGAGGTGCCTCCGCTTGCTTCGTGGATGAACGATTAATCAGTGTGTCGCTTATACTTAGGCAAAACGCATATGTTTTCATGTGGTTTGGCCTCTCATTTACACGCAAACGGAGTTTTTTCACGGAAAACGGATCATTTTTAAAAACTCCGCCCTAAGTGGAGATTTCTGAAAACGCCGGCTATCTGTTGGCGTGTGAACAGGGTTAAAGGTCCGAAACGTTTAGGTTCTGAAACGTCACAACATGCGACTTAAAATACTTAACGTTGTGTGAGCGACCTATGTTTACACTCGCGCCCATTGGTTTGTTATAGTTATGATGTGCTCGACAGCGTATTTATCCGGGTTCATGTAAACGACAACATTTTTGAAAACGATGTTGTGTGCACAATGTTATTTTTGAAAATGGAGGGGCTAAAATATCCGTTTTCCAAAATTCCCTGCTACGTGTAAACGTAGGGTCAGTCCTGGTCCTGGGGATGCCAGGACACACGCGACATGTTTCCCTCTTCCGGCACACCTGATTCAGGTGATCAACGCGTTAGCAAGCTGTACGGAAGCCTGCTGATGAGCCGTCCATTTGAATCCGATGTGTTGGAGCAGGGAACCATTGAAAGCATGCAGGGCAGGGGGTCCCTACGACCAGGATCTTGGTGTGGTGGTTGGACGGAACTTCCGGATCTGAACCGTGAGGGGCGGTGTCTTCCATCCTGCTGTGTGCGCGTTCTCCTCACCTTTTGGATTTACTAGTGATCTTGAAGGTTATGTGTTTACCTAACTTTGTTTTAACCTCAACATTAAACGTACAGGACACGAATGGTAGCTTCAGACAGAGCTGATTCTTTTGTGATCATTGGTTCACGGAGTTCCTCTCAGTACTCCTGCTGTTGTTGTTGTGATCCTTTTAGTTCTGGCGCTAAAGCAACTCCCATAAGACTCCCTCTGCTTCTCCCTCACAGAAGAAGCAGACAGGCTGAACGTTGTCTCAGCAGACTTTAAAAAGGCCCTGGGCACATGGAGAGTTCCGCCATGTGACCTTAGAGATCTGCTGGGATTGTAAACTGACTGCATTTGTGAAATGTATTGGAGCCAGCCCAGCAAGAGCCTTGTAAACTAACAGGACGGATTTGAATTGTTTTCTGGAAACAACAGCTAGCCAATGAAGGATTCAGCAAAGTGGAGTTTTGTGGTCTGATTTTTTTGGTCCTGGTTAGTACTAGGGATCGACCAATTATCGGCCTGGGCGATAATATTGGCCGATATTTGGCATTTTTTCAATAATCCGCATCGGCCATTTTTTCCACC
Organism: Chaetodon trifasciatus; assembly: GCA_037975065.1. Lineage (NCBI taxonomy): Eukaryota > Metazoa > Chordata > Actinopteri > Chaetodontiformes > Chaetodontidae > Chaetodon > Chaetodon trifasciatus. The sequence goes on from JBBMOE010000052.1 coordinate 1,068,917, forward strand.
GATAACCATTAAAATGAATTCATGTATTTTAAAACGCGCTCCTTTGGCTCTGATGCAGCCGTCTGTCCGCCTGAAATCACCATTCTTGGCTGTGTAACAATGTCCTGCCCACAGCCCTCACTGATTGGCTACATGGCACAAGTGTGCATCAGACAGGAGAAGCAGACGACTGCTCCGGTGATCCAGCAGAGTTAAGGCAACAGAGTCAGTCGAAGTTGCAATAAAAACCCTCTATGATGAAGTTTTAAAAATACCACAACCTTATGATCAGTTTCAGTGATAACATGCAAGCCCAGAGTTGGTATTTCACCGACCTACCCGTCTAATCACATCAAGCATACGACTTTGCAAGATAGTGTCACGCACCAAAAAAACAAACAAAAAAAAGATGTAAGGGAACCCCTGAAAGTTTAATATTTATTTACTTATTATGCTGTTTTATGTAAAAATTAATCGGAAAAGTAACTACTAAAGCTATCAAATAAATGTAGTGAGCCAAGGTTCCTGCCACCCTCTTTATTGGTTTGCTCTTAATCATTAAGGGAAAGGGAAGGGAATCATTAATCATCACTTTTCGTTTTAAAAATAATTAAACTTAACGGCATTTCAATTAAGATTTTGTGTTTGTGTTGTTTTACAAAAACTTTAGGTCTTTTTTTCAGTGTACACAGAACAAACAAACAGTATACTGTATTCATTCTAATCCCAGGTGTGTTACTCTAAATTTTGACACTAAAGTTTTCATTTTCGCTGCAAACGAATATCGGTTCTAAATATCGGCTATCGGTTTCGGTTGATTATTAATAATCAGCATCGGCCCTGAAAAATCCATATGGGTCGATCTCTAGTTAGTACACATGCAGCTGAGCTCTGTGAGCTCTCTGATAGATTGTAATCCATGTTCTGACTTGTTTGGTAGACCCATAAACAAGTTGCACGAGTCCAACCTGCTCATGCATGCATGAGTTCAACTGAGAAAGAAAGCCTCTGATTTTAGGAATGTTTCTCAGTAGGAAGTGCCATTTATACCATCATTATAAGCAAATTCACAGTTAATGGTTACTGCAAGGTTTATTATCTGTCCACTTGTTTTTGATGATCTGGACCCCAGTTACTCATAGACCAACTGTTTCTTTAGTTTGCCATCATCCAGTGGTTATTTCCTTCCAAGCAGCCAGCAGAAGAGCATGCTTGACATTTCTTCTAATAACTGCAGGGGAATCACAGCTGGGCGGCACGGTGGCGCAGCAGGTAGCGCGCGTGCCTCACAGCACTCCGGCTTCCTCCCACAGACCAAAAACATGCTCATTAGGTTAATTGGTGACTCTAAATTGTCCCTAGGTGTGAATGTGAGAGTGAATGGTTGTTTGTCTGTGTGTGTTGCCCTGCAGTCGGCTGGCGACCGGCTCAGGGTGTACCCTGCCTCTCGCCCGTTGACAGTTGGGATAGGCTCCAGCGGGGATGAAGACAAATGAATGAATGAATGAATGAATGAATGAATGAATGAATCACAGCTGTTACTGTCTACATTCACGATGCTCTTCTGCTGGTGGAGCAGCAGGCCCTGTCAGTAAGCCAGGCCAGCACGCTGCGGAGCAACTTGATTCAGTCTCATTGATGTGCTTTTTATTACACTGATCTGTAAATGCTGGAAATTTTCACCAGATGTCATTCTTTCCCAAAGATGTTCTTACCACTTTTACCACATTTGTTGTTCCACATGAAGGGACTGCTACTAAAGATCATAGCCATAATTTTAGAAGCACTGAGTCCTACATGTAGAAAAAATGCATGGCCATATAAATCGTAGGATATGAAATATTGAAATTGAAGGCTATATTTCAAAATAAAAGTCATTGTAGTCAGTGATTAATACTCTGGTAGATTATTTCCACTTGTAGTTTCCACCAAAACTGAATGTCACACCAAGTAACAGCTTACAAAAACTCACAGTCCGTAAAATACCAAGGACTTGACTTCAGGGTCCTCAGTGGAGGCTGTGGCCCTGCTCATTAATTAGAACGTCAGCCTCGAGAAGAAGTCTGTTGTCACCAAGAGGTGACAGCATAGAATGAGCACTAACAACAACCCTGCTGTAGCTCTGCAATTGTATTATTGATTTGTCTTTTTTTAAGTAATCTACCAAAAAACCCAACAACTACAATAACATCAGAATCAGACTTTTCATTTTGTCTGGAAAAAGTATTATTAGGATATAAAACAAGGAAATCGCAAATATTCACATTAGAAAGATGATTGATAGAAGCCTGAGATTGTGAAAATTGTCAAATGAAACCCATTATCAAAACCAGCTGGACCAGCTGATAAGTTTAGCCAACTAATGTCATATGTGAGTATAGGAAATTATGGTCCCATTCCCAAGTTTCCCTTCATTTCAGGACATGAGCATTGAGCTGGGAGGAAATAATGGGAACTGGTGATGTTATAAAATGTTGTTTGTGAGAATCAGTTTTTATAAATCTACCTGTTGTGGAGTCTAACTGATAAACTCTTCATGTGTTCACAGGGAATACACAGAGCATGGATCTTTTAGAAAGTCTGGAAATCTACATCCCAGTGGAGGCTGAAGTGAAAAGCATCGCTCTGAAGAGTTTACCAAAGTCAGTGGTCAGACGAATGAGCCTCCCCCTGTTTGACACCGATGGCTCCAGGATGGACACAGATTCTCAAGAGGGCATATGGATTTGTCCAGCAGTTCTACGGAAGAAAGGCCAGAAGCCAGCCTCCCACGCAGGGAACGGCATGATGGAAAACATGTCGTCACTGATGGACAGGGAGTTTCGGTCTGCACGGGGTCCCCTCCGAATATCTTTTGTGTCTTCCAACCACTCCGCTTTCAGAGTGCTGAAGGACACCTTGCCAGGGAAAAAGGTCTCTGCACACACATGTCACAGCTCCCTGTTACCTACAGGCTCGGCACCAAGGACCTACCAAGATGCTCTCATCGTCTACCGTGGGTGCATTTACCTGTCCATCAGGAAGCCCAGGGAGAGCAGGAGTCAACGAAAGAAATGTGAACCACGGCCGTCCAACATGTCATCTAAAAGCCAGAAGGTATCATACGAGATTTCACTCACTGATCGCTGAGACCTGATTACATTCAAATCACAGCAACACACACACACACACACACACACACACACACACACACACACACACACACACATATGTATAAAGTTATGTATGTGTATATATATAAATATATATATATGTGTGTGTGTGTGTGTGTGTGTGTTTATTAATGTATTTAGGATGTAACAGAAATGACAGTTAAAAACAAATAAAAAGTTATGACCCGATGGTTGTGCAAGATGAAAAGTCAGAGGATCACCAGTGTGATTATAAGGGGAGGGGGAGGGGGAGTGTGTGAAAATGGCAACCAGAAAAATGAAGCACAGGAAGCACATTTTTGATGGCATAAAGTGGAAAGCAGATGATTGATTGCTCCTCTTTCAGAAAGCTTCTGTGCAGAGTAACATAATCTGTGTTTATCCCCCTGCAGCACCAGGCCCCCCAGGCTTCTCTTGAACCTGCAGACAAAGAGCCACAAGCAAAGAGACTGCATGTCACTTTGCCCCAAATCTCCCCAAATCAGTCAAAGAATCTTTGCACAAAAACAGATCAAGTGAGTATCATAAGAATAAGGACAACTTTATTTTTATAGCACTTCTCTTAATATAGTTACATAATGTTTTAAGAAAGAACTTGAGAAAGTGAAAACATGTACATTGAGAAAAAATTATTTAAAAAATGTAAAAGTAGAGAAACATATTTATTAAAATCCAGCTTAAAAGGTGTATAGTATAGGATGGATGCAGTGTATCATCCCACAGTTTAGGTGACACTGCAAATACACCGTCACCTGCACATCTGTAGAACTGTTCCTGCAAACCAACGTGTGCACCCTTCCATTGAACTCAATAGGTCAGAACTATAGCTTGTAGCCAATCCATTTAATGCATTAGAAGTCTTTAATATGGGTTCAGTGGCAGACACAAATGGTTTGGTTTTACAGATACATTTTAAGAATTATTGATGATCAGATTTGAATGGAAAACTACATCCCAAGTTATGTGCAATTATGGTATCGGTTGGCCTCCTTCCTGCAGATGCTTCAAAGTTAGTCCATCATCAAAGTTAAGATAACTCATCCTGAGGGGGATTTGAATGTGTGCACCAAATTTCATGGCAATCCTTGAGACATGGACCTTAAATGCCAACCTCGTGGTGGCGCTAGATTAGGATAGATAGGATTTACCATCAGAGAACCATGAATGTCTGTACAAAATATACACCCAATCCAACCAGTAGATTGGGAGTAATGTCATTGGATAATTGAATTGGCGTACTAGTGGTGCTAGAAGAAAAGTCAGAGGGTCACTGAACTTATTAGTAGAGATGCAGATTTTTTGCTGCTTATAGAGAATATTTACTGGAAGTCAGCCAAATATCTAGCTCAGTAGTATTAAGCAATACCATGGATGGAATTAGAGCAGCATTAAACAACACATAACCCTAACCCTCACAAGCAAACAAACAAAAGTGCTCAGCGTGTGGATGTGTGTCATGTGGACAAGAGGTGTAGTGGGGTAGAGTATCTGTAGCAAGTTAGAGTATCTGGAAACTTAATAAAACACATGTGAAGTCACTGATAACACCCCACAACCCAACCCTTGACATACAGTTACAGCATACAGTCCCCAGCCACAATTTGAGTATTTTTATTTATGTGACTGAGGCATGTAAATAGAGAACAGATCAGGGCCCAGATTCATGCTCTGGGGTACACCGAAAGAAAGTTTTGTATAAGAAGAAATGGAGCTGCCAGGTGCCTCAGAACTGTCAGAGAGACAGGGTTTGAATACTCAAGAGCCAAGCTACCCTTAGCCACCAATGTGATTATTGAGTTAGATGTTAGCATGGGTTAGACCTGTTTATTCACAGACAGGAAACATATGATTGTCAAAAGGCAGTCCAGTCACAATAACCAATAAATACCTGACAGAGATGAAACCCTGTGCCAACAATACAGCAGTTCTTAGCCTCTTCTGTGGACTGTGTTTTTTTGGTTTATCATGTACCATTTCTATGAAAGTGAACAGGAGCCATGTTTCATACTACTTTGTGTGTCCTGTAGGAGCTGCTAAATGACAACAGTCCCAAGAAGAAACACACCACATGTAAAGTACCACATAGTGAAAATAGAAAGGATGCTACATACATGGGAAGAGATGTATCCTTGTCCAAGACTGCACGATCTGTCCCTCAGTCCACTGACAGTGTGCATAACCTGCTCAGCCATTGTTCTAAGGATACTAGAGAAGAGCAGGCTGCAGAGGAAGCAGCAGGTCCAGAACCAGTTTGGTTTCAGCCCCAGATGGAGTGGGAGGAGGCGACCCACAGTGACGGTGAGATACAGCACCTGGGCAGTGAAGAAGCTGAGAGCACCAATCAAAACAATGATATGGACAGTAATGTAAAAATTGACAGTGGTGAACCTGACAACATTGTTGGTGTTGTAGAGCAAAGCAGCAACCAGAGCTGGACCAGGAGAGAGCCCGAGGATGCAGCTTGTGTTTCCACATCACTACAGCAGGAGGCTGACTTCAAGGAGCTGGCACACAAGGAGAAGATTGCTCAAACGAAGGCCAGACTCAGAAGGAGTCAAGCAATGCTCAGCAACCTGCACTCCTCATAATGACAGCTCAGTCACAGTGAACAACAGTAATGATGTCCATTTAGTTCTATAGAAAGCTTTTAAAATTAGGTTCAAAGTAATGGTTGTCATAATGGGAACATTTTATATAATGTAACATTTTTGCTCCGTCTACTTGTTCCCATTATTGGTTGACTGCTCTCCTTATGTTTTTATGTACATGTCTTGTTTGATGATGTTTGCTCACCTGTTGCATTGGTGACTCGACCAGGAGACTTTCATATCTATCCAAACCTCTTCTGATGTTAAAACATGGTTGGGACTTCTGAAAGCCTAGATGCCTGATGAAGCTTCCCCCTTCATTCCTACATGTCCAGCCTGTGACTTTGTTTCATGGATTGCTTAAATGCAGATTGTTTTCTGTGCCTCATATGTACTTGTGCCTCTGATCAAATATCATTTTTCTGGTTTAACATAGATATGCTCACCTTTGGCCAAGTGTTTCTTATTGACTTTTTTAAAGGCCATTTCATAGGATATATTTCTGTTACTGGAAATATGTACGCAGTAAAGAAAACAGTGTGAACAGGATTGCAAGTTTGTGCTCATTTAAAAAAGCATTCAGCAACTCTGATTATCTCCCAGATGATGTGCTGCTGCTACTCATCTACAGTGTGTGAAAGTCACTATACTGTGTGGAATCTAGTCACACAGTTCCATTTAGTAGCTGTTATGGAGCTTTCAGTCATATCGCATGTAGATACTCCAATTTCCATTTCTGAGCAATTTAAGGACCTTGTTGGCATAAAACTGCCAACAAAGTTAATTAAGATCCGTAGCTGATCAGGATCATGTGACAGTGTCACATGACGTGCATCGATTCAGGGATATTTAGAACTATTACAGCAGCCTGGTTTACACTGCATGGTACAACTCACTGGACTTGACTCACTGTTGACTTTTCTTGTTTTTGTTCTCCACTGCAGATATTACCTCATAGTGTAGGAGGAAACTTTGGTGATCGTCATAGCAACGCCATGTGAAACAGCTGTGACATCATCTTCAATGCGACACAAACAGAGGAGTAATGTTCTTGATTCTCAGTATGTAGCTGTTTGTCAAAGCAAGGAGACAAACTTTGTTTCAGAAAAGGCTGATGGCACCAAGACAAAGACGGCTCTAGTTGCAGTGTTTCCACTCCCAATTCTTTGTATCAGCTCAGCTCACTTGGAACCTCAACCAAAGTGATACCAAAAAAAAGTACCAGGTACTCGCCACAGTTTTTGCATCTGGAAAACTAAGAAAAAGAAGAGTTCCAAAAAAGCTGAGCTGAGCTGAGCTGTACCATGCAATGGAAATGAGGCAATTGACTCTGAATGAAAGGTTTCCACTGTAAGAGGAATTTAAAACTGAAATGCATGATTTTAAAAAAGGTCCACTGTTGCTCCTACAAGATCCCGTCAAATTTATCCTAAGGCTTGAAAAGTTTTCAACTCCCACTGGTGTGTCATCACCGTTCATGTCCTGGGTGAATATTCGTGACAATAAGCTGTCTACTGTTTATGTCACTTCTGCAAGTCACATACATTTCTCTCTCTTTTTTTGTTGGCATCTGTAACATTGAGGCAAATGATCTCAGGCAGAACAACAGTGATCTTCTCCTCAGACATTCATCACAGTTGATGAAGATTAAACTTAAAAAAATAGAGGGAGGATTCATTCATTCATTCATCTTCTATACCCCTTGTATCCCTTTCGGGGTTGGGGGGGCTGGAGCCTATCCCAGCTGTCAATGGGCGAGAGGCGGGGTACACCCTGAGCCGGTCGCCAGCCGACTGCAGGGCAACATACATACACACATTCACTCTCACATTCACACCTATGGGCAATTTAGAGTCACCAATCAACCTAATGAGCATGTTTTTGGTCTGTGGGAGGAAGCCGGAGTGCCCGGAGAGAACCCACGCATGCACGGGAAGAACATGCAAACTTCACACAGAAAGGCCCCCGCCTGACCCCGGGATCGAACCGGGAACCTTCTTGCTGTGAGGCACGCGCACTACCTGCTGCGCCACCGTGCCGCATTAGAGGGAGGATAAAAGATGAAATTTCACAACACACCACATTATGGGAATCACTACAGAATTTACAGACAATTCTTTGTTACCAAAATGTATCAAGACAAAAACTGAACATACTAACCCTCGTGAAGGAAGGATTTATTGTAGGATTTGTATTAGGCTTCTGGTGGACCTTAAAACTGCTGTGTGCACTCATTAAAAGTCAGTTCCAGCCTTCAAAAATGGATATCATGTTTGTGACTGTGATAAACCTCCTGTTACAAACATAGAAAGAACACAGTAGAACAAGTTCACCCTCAGCAGGAGTATGTTAAATCTTCTGATATGAGTTTCTCATGAGATCTGACTGACAGTGAGGGGTGGAGGGAGGAAACCTCGGTGCTGTGGTCCTCCCCTCCTGCTGCCTCACTATAAGACTGCAGGTCTCCTTGAAATCAGTCCACACAGACAGCATGCACTCCTCATGTTGCCCTTCTGCCAGACCACAGACACTGAAGGTAACACTTGCTTTCCATTTGTTCCATTTGTTCTCATCATAGAGACAAAATAATTTGTTGTTAGTAATGGAACCAGTTGGCTTCTGCTGAAGATCTCTGCTCTTCTCTGTGTCCTCTCTTGTAATGTCTAGCAATTTCTATCTGTAAATTCACGGGAAGGTTCTTGGTTGGGAATATGGAGAAAAATTGAATTGGGATACTCGTATTACTAATGCACTGCAGGTCAGCTGAATGTGCAAATTTTGTCTGCAGTCAAACATACAGTTCAATGTATATGTAGACTAAAGTTTCCAACAATAAATGAATAATGAATGGATATTTAAGTTAAACATAGTGGTTCTTTCAACCCAGAGAATTGTCTCAGAACTTTGCCTTCATTTTGCTTAATGCCAAAAAATAGTTCTGTCCTGGAAACGTACGAGGAAATTATTAAGAAATGATTGAGCCCTAAAGCAAAGCAGTGCTTCATCTCTTTGTAAATTGAGCAGTTTTGGATTTTGAACTGTTTTTCAGACAATGTAAGCAGTTTAAGGACCTGACTTTAGTTTTGGAAAATTGTTATGGACTTTTTCTGGACTTTCTTTTGATGATTACCAAAATGATATGAACCCACCTGGGGTCACTTTGTATGCTGATGGGGGAGTGGGACACATTAGATTGATTTATTGTAAATATCTTATAGAAAATTAATTATGGCAGCATCGATCAAGTTTCATACTTATAAATTAACAGAATAATAATAATGCTCACTTGTTATATTTCACATCAACAAAAGGTCTTCTTTCAGTCCTCTGAGAGATCCCTCCCTGCTCTTAAAATAGATAACAATAATCTATAATATAATTCATAATCTCATTTACAACTTGACAACAGCCTTGTTGCTGGATGCCCCTAAACCTCATGGGCAGCAACAGGACAGAAAAAAAGTGCATTGGCTGATGAAAAAAGAGTGAGTTACAGAACTATTTCTTAAGTGTCGCTGATGTACAGTATACAGTATATACTGCATATCTAATCACATTTGTATAAGAAATCAGGAAATACATATTCATAGTGTACCCATTGCTCCAGTTACCACAACAATACTTCACTTTCTGAACCTTAAACAAAACACAAAAAATGACCATTGATCATCATGCCACTAATAAGGAGTAAGGCCACAGCCAGGATTTTAGAAATACTGAGGTCAGCGTCCCCCAGTGCAACCTCAACCCCTGGTGAAATTTTTGACTCTGTACAGATTTAGTTTTCCACATTTTGGTAAAATTCTGGTTTCTAAGCTTACAATGCAAAGAATAAGCTACTTCTGGCAAACATCTGTTTTTTAAATGTATGATTTTGGTCTGAAAATTGAAAGGTTTGAGGATATGTCAGGTTTCAGAATATTGTTCAGAATTACTTCTTTTTATGTTGTCATTGTAATTTATTATTATTTTATTATTATTAAAATATTTTTTTATTTTGATAATCTTATATGACAGAAAATTCTGTCACAATCAGGATTCAAGATAGTCTTTGATACAAGACAAAGCAAATGACCTGAGTGTTCTGAGTTGTCACAAGGTCCCTGACTCTATACTCTACAATAATATCAGGGATGGCAAGAGACTGTGAGAGTCACTTGTTCATTACAGGTTAAGTCAAACTGCCTACCTTCATCTGACAGGTGACGAATGCTAGAGGAAAGTTATTCTGAATTTTCAGAGGCTTTTCAGCTTTTTTTCAGAGAGATGACAGGAAATGAAGAGAGAGGCAGAGACAGAGTGAGACAGAGAGAAACAGAGAGATGGAGGAGCAACATGCAATCAAGGGAAGTTAAGCTTGATGGTTGGCACCCTTTAGCCTCCAGGCCCCTGCATGAATGTAATTGTGTTTTGACCAGTTCAGCCCTTTTATGCATTATACACTTTGAGTTCAAGGTGTGTATTTACAGTTTTTCTCCTCATCTTCAGGTGTTGTGTGTTTGGATGGGTGTGTTCTACATTGCCATGTGTCTGGCAGGCTGGCCGCTCTCCTCAGAGGCAGCCCAGCTCCGCTGTGGTTCTGATCTCCTCAGTGATCTCATATTTGTGTGTGGGGATCGTGGAATCTATCTAGGTAAGTCTATATTTTTGTGATCCACTTTTTTTTTGCATATGTATCTGATGTGACCCAAGAGGTAAAGGATTTACTTGTATACATGTGGAAACTGTAACCTCATTGTGGCAGTAATGGAAAAGTCAGGAAATCACCAACATCATTGTCTGGAAAATGGAAAGCAAGTGAATACAAATACATCCTTTAGATATAAACAGCTAATGTGCTCTGCCCAGACAGAGCCAGGCCAGTCATTGGAAAGTTAAAAACATTCCACTGACACATAAAACACACAGGCATTCATCTTCATGTGCATTTTCTTTTCAGTGTCACCGGCTTTACAGACCTGTCTTAAAAATGCAACAGTGCAAAAGTCATACACACTTCAAGCCAATTTTATCTTATCTCTGTCTCCTCCCACTGCAAGCACAGCCTTTTATTTTATTATTATTATTTTTTAATTATGCAACACGGTCCAATAAGATATGTAGCTGTCATGGCAGGTTTTTGATAAAGTGTTCTACAGATAAAGTTCTTCTGTCTCTGCTGCTGGCAAAGGAAGAAAAAGATGGTTTAAAACAGGTTAGATCAGCTGGGGTCTCTCTGTGTTGAGTCTGCATGTTCTCCCTGTGCCAGCATGGGTTTTCTCTGCTTGCTCCTGCAGTTTAGGTCAATTGGTGACTTTAATGTCATTTACAAGGGTACATTTAACCTTTATAGACCATATTTCAACTAAAAGAGCATTAGTTGTATTGTAACAGTATTGTAACAGGTTCAGTGTAAAAAAAGTAAACCTGACATATTGGTGGATTGTCTTTACAGCAATATTGTGGCGTCTCTGTTTAAAACTGGCCTCTGTATAAGCCCTGTGACTGACTGGTGACCTGTCCAGGGTCCAGCTCTACCTGTCAGCAGGGCCCCTCTAAAGTATAAGCAGGTATAGCTGATGGATGGATCTTGTTATGATAGAAATACAGATTGATTGCATTTCTTCTGACGTAGATTTTATTACACATAAAAAATTGATAGGACCAAATTCTCCCAAGGTTTTTCTCCCCTGTGTGTTAACTCTTACACTTGCAGAGGTGCATAACACAGATATGACCATGGTCATCATGGCCACATGAAAACACTGCAGCAAGTTATCAACTCCACAACAACAAAACGCGTCCTATTCTTGTATTTACATGAAGACTAGTCACAACACTCCTCTTCTGACCTGTAGATGTCAACAGTAGATGGGGCAAACTCTTTTAGTGCAATATAACATCTTATGGTTGGTATTTTTTCTGTCAAAATTTCATTTCATTGTTTTACATAGCAAGAGTTCATCATTAGATAAAAAGAGCTGACTTGTACAGTGTGTGGATGGGGCCAAACACACAGTGGACCTTATACTGTAAGGAACAGTGCAGCATTTAATTTGAAAATTTGATAAAGTATGATAAGAATATGATCTCTCCCACTGCACACAGAGAATTACTCACAAGCTCTTTCACTTCATTACCTTTCCTCTGCTCTGACCAAGGCCAGCTTCTCCATCTGCTATCAGAATGGTGGGTAGCAATCCTCCAAAATGCTAGTGCACACACCAGGACACTGTGCCTCAGTGTGTGATAGCTTTATTGTTAAAACACTTGTTATCTGAGACAGCACAGTTTTCACAGTAAAGGCAAAAGGAGGTGCAGAAAGGGAGAAACAGCAGAGAGCCTGTTAAATGGAAATCATTCAGAAAACAGTGATACATTCACTGTCTCTCTCTCAGCAAAACAGACAATTCATAGTGTATTAGCCTGCTTTACATTTGATGGTGTTCTGTATGATTATGGCCCATTTGATACCAACTTTAAACAAGAGAATCCAAAGTATTAATATAGGCACACTGTCACATTGATAACATGCCGATGTTTAGCTGGAGTAATATTTTCCACTTTCACCACCTTAGTTTGGTGTGGTAGCGTGTTAAGGTTTGCTAATTAACACTAAACTCAAAGTACAGCTGAAGTTGATAGGAGTGTCATTATCTTAGCAGATATTTGGTCAATATCTAAAGTATTGGACACACAGAAATTTTGACCTGATGGTGGTTGACCTGATAGTGGTATTACATGAAAAGTCAAAGGTCATCTAGATCATCTAAGTTATTACAGTTCATCCTGAGGGGAACATGAATGTCTGTATTAAATTTCAGAGTCTATTCAAATAATTGTGGAGATATTTCACACTAAATCAAAATAGTGGTACAAGAGGAAATGTGTTTAATTTTCATGTCAATTCATCCAATATGTGTCTAGATATTTCAGTCTGGAACAGAGCAGGTGCATCAACCAACCATCCAAATTTATACAGCCCCCTGCTAGCATGATTAAAATCAAGCCTATGATATGAAAAGCCTATGGCATAGGTACAATCTCGTATAAGCAGGGTCATCATTTTGCAACAGGTTTTCACAGTAACAATGTCAATATTTGCCGTCCTGATACTTTTGTCTAGAGGAAGATATCTTGTCAACTACTATCCAGATTGACACGAAATTGTCCATGAAAAGCCAAACAAAGGATGAGTCCTCATGATTTTGATAAGCTTATGAACTGTCCTTTACCTTTCACCGTCATGAATACATTTTCCCCTGGACCATGACAATGTAGTATCTTGAAATTTAGTGGCCGGATTGTAATTAAATGTGTTGAGCATTCATACTCCCCAGATGATCACAGTGTCTCTCCTCTAGCACCACCCTCAGGACAAACTTTGTACTTGTCCAGTACACTCTTGCTGTAGGATGAAATGACTATTGCTACAGGTAGAGATACTTTTTTACAGTTTGTTGCTACCATGCCTGTTGTCACTTAAGTTGCCTCCTGAGGACACTCAAGCTTGCCCGTTTTTATTTTTTAAAGTAAGGAAGGGAGTTTATGGTAGCTATGGGAAGGGGAGGGGCAAGCACCAAAAGAACGACAAGAATCTCATGGTTGACATTACTCTCTCTCCAGGCAAAGGTACATGGTCTGGTTACGGTGCTCGGCCCAGAGGGAAGGGGATAGTGGATCAGTGCTGTCGTCCAACTGGCTGTGAACTTCAGCATCTGGAGATGTACTGTGCTAAACCAAAGAGCCAACAGTATACCACAGCTTACCCAGCCACAACCACAGCATCTCCTACCACTCCACAGCAAGACATGGTATGACCTCTACCACTTTGAACTTCCTTCTTCACCTCTGGAATAGTTGGACAAGATAGTTTCATTTACTAGCTTTTTCCAGCACTGTCAAATGCATCTCATGGTCCTCAGCAGTGACTGGGCCTGTCTTGGGGGCTGGGGGTTGGGAGATAGAGGTCCTCATAGGTGCAAAATTTTGCTCTCTCAAAATTTTGGATTTGAAACAGACCCATGGAAATCCTAGCTAAACCAGACATGCAAGGGAGACCAAATCTGAGAGGGAACTGAGGACAGTCAGAAGTGGACGCTTTCCAACCTGACTCAGTCTACCTTGGGAGCAGCCCAAATTGGGGGCTTCCTTCATCCAAGTCCTACGTTACAATCTACATTAAATCTAAATTGTAGCCACCTGTTATCACATGACATAATGACAGCGAAAGTAAACTCTTGAGTAAAGGATATTTTGTGAAGATTTACTGCTGTCTGACTGAAAATACAATACAGAGTTCACTCTGACTTCCAGTTAGCATAATGCGACCACCACCACAGGAAACAAAAATCTGATATAGTTTGAGAAAGGTCTTAATTTATACATTGGTGTTAGAATGTCATTCCACTGAAATAGGTATGTGCAGGAAGGTGCTAATATAGTACAGACTAGAATACATCTGTCAGAAAAACTGGCTTGCACAAAATATGACAGACAAATATGAAGGGGAATGTGAGAATAGTGACTTCAGTAATTGAAGCAAAAGTACTGACTTTGAAAGCTGTAATAAATCCAAGCTGATCAGTACAAACCCCAAACAGGGCCAATGATACCTGCTTCAGTCAAGCTACATGTCCTTGAATCAACTCCTTATTCTTATCTTTGTCTTGCAGGCACAAAACCTCCAAGCAGTATTTCAGAAGAGACTTTTGGAGCACCTGGGGCCTCCTAACAGCTCAAAGAGGGAGGCTTATAGAAAGAAAACACAGCCTTCACTTCGGCGGAAAAGCAAACTTTCATCATCACGCAGGAAGATTAACACACAGAACACAACTAGCAGGCCTCCTTCAGCCCCGAGAAGTCCCCCTCAAAGAATGACAAGTATGGAATCATGACCTTTGACCCTGTTAAAAGCTACATATTTGTAGTTACTGGATTGGAACCAGCAAGTTCGAAAGACCACAATGGATCACAGTGGCTGAAAGTCACAAACAGAAATGGAGGGAAACCGTGTTGCCAGGTGACATAACACACTCACTGGAAGCCATATTAGAGAAAAGAGTCAAGTGAAGTTCTGACACCCCCTCTGGACTAGCTGCTGCTACACTAGCCTTTGGAACTCAATGAAAACTCTCACTGAGCCTTTTTCTATCTATCGTATATATCCACACATACGCACACACACACACACACGCAAACACGCTTTCCAAAGGTCATCTAATGTCACGCTTCTGTAACAGTCATGTCTGGACTAGAGAGGTTGGCAAGTCCATTCTGACAGCTCCTGACTTGACTGACCACTCTATTAATCTGGAGATGTTTAATCCATGATAGTTTTGGGCTTGTGGGAAATGGTGTTTGTTAGAGGCTGCTAAATGTTAAACAAACATCAATATAACATTGTTTACCATCCCTGTCTGGGCAAATGGAGTGTACCACATGACATACGATGTTTTGTCATTTGCCTTGCTACAAATGCCAGTGTGATTGTATACAAGGTGTTCTTCTGGAACAGAACCCGATCCCGGTTTCTGTCTGGCTGTCTATTAGTCCGGCTCCACTGCAGCAGCTTATCAACCCAAAGCTTGCAGCAATCTGAACTTTGAAGACCCTGGTGAGGTTTTAGTACTGGCTTCTTCTTTGTGTTTCCATTGTATGTAAAGCAGTCCTAATTATTTATTTTTATTTCTTTTTTACAAATTATCACCTTGTTAAGTTGATGTGTTGAATGTATGAGCAAACAGTGACATATTTATCAGTTATGTAGAAACATTAGACATTTGGAGTGGTGTTTGTGTTCACTTGACAAATTCATCTCCAATATTCATTGTGTTTTACAGTAGCTCTGTTTTTGGGTCTCTATCAATTCCTCAGAAAAATATCTGTCTCTTTACAACTACAATTACAATTAGCTGCTAAATGCTTGACTACATTCACCAGCTAGTCGCTAACATTGCCTGTCACATATATGTTACACCTGCAGAGTCTGTGTGTGTAGTGTGTAATATAGATGAACTGATGAAACAAGGTCTGTCTATGTATTTTTGTCTGAGATGATCAAGTTTTTATTTCAGATTTCGTTGTTGCCATATTTTATGTAAAAGACTTTCAATGCATTCATTATTTATTTCACTATGACAACATATTGCTATAAAAAATGTTCAAACTTTCGAATCATTTGCGATGTAAATGTTGTCATGACTTGATTTGAAGGAGAAAAAGAAAAGACACTGATAAAGTTATCTGAGGTTTCTTCTTCATGCGTTTTTCACTCACCGCGTTACTCATGGTTGTTTTGAATTGAAGATTTTATAACAATATAACATTTGATATAAACTGACTTTTTATTTTGACGCTTACCTTCAGTGAAGTGACTTTTTTCACTTTGACATGACTGAAGTTATCATGTCTTTCCAAGGGTTCTGAAGGCCATGTCAGGCCTCTATGTACAGCAGGCAGATAAAACAAATTGCTCTTCTGTGCTTCATAAGTATTATTCTGTGATTAGTTTTGATTTAGTATTTGCCTTTATTTGTGACTACACACAGTCTTAGTCTTTACATGTACAATTTCATGAGTTGGAACTAAAGACAATACAGACTAGAAATTAAAGAGCCATACTCTCAGGGCTCATGATCTATGAGCCAAAATCAGACTGTGAGGTAGAGTCACATTACATGTCTGTTCTCTGAATATTTGGTGTCCAATTCACTTCACTTGAAGCTGTACAAATAACTAACTTTTTCATGTGATCTCCCTCGGTGTTGCAGACTCACAGGTCAGAGTGCATGCTGTGGCCATGCCATCTCAAGCACATAAACTGTGTGTGTGTGTGTGTGTGTGTGTGTGTGTGTGTGTGTGTGTGTGTGTGTGTGTGTGTGTGTGTGTGTGTGTGGAGAGAGTAGACATTATCTTGCTGGCAGTGTACAGAGACAGATCCAGGCTGCAGGCAAAAGTAGACAAGCCGCCATCACTTGTTAACCTGTGTGTAACACTGTAATGTATGCAAAGGATTTCACTTCACAAGTGTTTTTGCCAACAAATCTGTGCAGCAGATCCTGTAAAACCAGTTAAATGTTGAAAACATACTAATCAAATGCCATTAAAGTAAAGGTTACAATTTCTAAAACTTTCACTGAAATTGAGTGAACTTTGAACAGGCGGCCGGGTGTCGTTTCTGTTCTGTGCTGCTCCAACAACAAACAGACACTCTGGGAAAAGCACAGCTGCAAAAGCAACAATCCTCTGCTCCATGAATCAATTTTACTTTCCTAAATCTCCATTATTACTTGATTCTGAAGTTTCGATCACACTATGAACAGCATGCTGACAAAGGACCAACCAGGGACTGCAAATGACTGAGCAATTAGGTTCTGTGGGGCCAATGGTCAGCCACCACCTCATATCTCTTGTTAGCTTGGTACTCTGTTTCTTGGACATAATTCCTGTTTCATCATATAACATCTTTCCACTTTTCATTAAATAATGCACTTCTTTTGATTACAAGTCAAGGAATCATTGAATTTGATGATTTAAATCATAAGATATCTAATAATTCCTGCTGGGCTTAGTCACCTACTCCACATGGCATGTTCACATCCACACTATGGAGGTCTGAGAGAAACTACTGTGATGTTATTTTCCCCAAAGTCTGGCTGATAATTATTTCAAGCTAGAGACTGAACAACTACTACATTCACACAGCTGCCATCTGACGACAATAGCTGACCATGATGAACCTAAATATCTTCAATATCAAATAGCTTCCACAGTCTCTGTGTTTAGGTGGAGAATCACTGCCACTGCAGTACTGGCGCTTGAGAGCACAACACATAAAGCCACCAGATTCCTCTGTACTAAACACTGGTATGCAAAGATAAAGTTTTACATAGTTTAACAAAAGTAATCCTAAATCCAGATGAACTTTCTAACTGTGTGGTTCTGAAGACTTTAACTGCACCCCATGATCTGTCTCAGTGGGTGAAAGTTTCCACAGTATGGAAGTATGGTAGCAATCAGGAGAGACAAGTGAATGAAGTAAAGCTCATTGTTTATTATGACAGATGATACATGATTATTCAGCCTTAAAAGAAAGTCTTTGGCGCTTAGACTCCACGGGGAGATTTTGTAATCGAGGGGCATCATCCGTCGTATATGGAGGACATTGGTAACCCCTGCCTCTGTTCAAAGACAAGCTCTGATGTCAGGTATGGAAATTCCAGTTGTTCCCTGGTTGATGACCTTTGACCCTGTCAGTCAATGCTGTTAGAATGTATGAAAGTGTAAAAACAACAGGTTGTTGTTCTGCAGGGGCTTCTGTGCCGGACCACTTCTTTGCTACGAGTTGCCAACGTTACAGTGACAACAACATTCAGAAAGTCAGTGGTCCGAGTTAAAAAAAAAAAAAAACAGCACATAAAACCCTTGTTAAACCATGTAACATCTTTACACTTTGGCTTTGGTTGGTGGATTTTTGCCTTTGGACAGAGCCAAGCTAGCTGTTTCCTCCTGTATAAAGTATACAAACATCAACAGGGAGTAACATGTTTGACTATTTCTAACCTGAGAAAATGCAAAACAAGTTCAGAATCAACAATCCACGGCTTGATGCAGATACCATCTTCGTACTGAATCAAAATATCTGAAAGTTCACTGATTTGGAGGAAAATGCTGTTTCAGTACTAAATTTGCACCTCATTCTGGCCAGACATGTACTGAATTTTTTGAGAGGGTACCTGAGTTCAGAGGTACTTTATTTTGTTGTCTGATGTGAGCAGTTAACTCATATCTCCCGCTGGAATGTAACAGCACTGCCAACCAGCTGGCTAAAGCCTGCCCAGAGCTATGCTAGTGCAGAGCAGATTTAGGACAGGATATTGGGTGGATTTTTGGAGACACAGCTTGGACTGCGGGACAGTGGTGGCACAGCTGATTCATCAGGCTGCACCATAAAAGACAACTGCAGATACCTGCTTTAAAAAAATAAAAAATAAAAAATAAAAAACTGTCAGGCCTGAGGCTTGTGAGGCTGCCTTTAAAGAACCATTTAATATTTTGGGAAATATGCTCTTTCTGAGAATCAGATGTTCAGATAGATATCAGCCTGTGTTTACAGTACAGAGCTACTGTCGGGATGTTGTTAGCTTAGCTTTGCACAAAGGCTGAAGCAGGGGTAAACAGCAAGCCTAGCCCTGTCCAAAGGTCAAAAATACGTCTACCAGAACTTCTAAAGCTTACTGATTAACATGTTATGTCTTAGCCAAATGTCCTATTTGGGAAGCCAGGAGATCTCACACGTGTCACACTTTTCTGGAAAAACCTTGGCCTTCAGCCATTGCGGCTGGAGAAAAGGAAAGAGGTGCCACAGTTTCCATGGTAGATAGTTATTCTACAAGTCTCTGATTTTTCCTGCAACATAACAGCTTCCACTGAGTTTCCCATACAAAAACACTGAAGAAGCCACGTCTGTCCATCAACACTCAGCAGCAAAACAGTTCAGCAGTGAACACAGTGAGCACAAACATGTTGCAATGACCATCTGCAAGTTACTCTGATTAGGGATTACTGTGCTGACTATTTGGTAGGTGCCAGTCTAGAAGTTACAGTAGCCAATGCATAACATATAAGAGCAAAAGCATGAACTATAAAATATAATATGTATTACATATGAATGACTTAAAAAAAAAAAATCATTCTGGCCTACCATAGCCCATACATGTAAGGGTTAAAGCCATGGAACATGGCTTCAGCAATCTCTACACATACAATGAAATACAAGGCCCACCAAGCTGCTGTAGCATTTATCTGTCCCCTGATCATCCACTGGATGATCTGTGTGGGAGAGGGAGGGGTGAGAGTTGGAAGAGATTATGAATTAGTTACGAATTAGTGCAGCTTTCACTAAAAGCCAATTTAAAGCACAATGTTCTTAATAAAACAAATGATAGCTTACTACCTGAGCAAAAGTTTCACCTTTTGTCTTCAGCACATGTAGAAAGAGAAGATGATTGTGGTTTAACAAGCAGCCTGCCCTTCAGCTTGGAGGATTTACTGACCATCAACAGCTAGCTTAGCTTCTGTGACTCCACACAGCCCTGCAGAAGTCCTGACCTCAGCTGCACCCTCCAACTCTAAACAAACTGGGGGATTCCTCAGTACAGACTTACTTCAGCAAGCCAGTCAAAACACAACATGTGGATCAACTTTGCAATCGCCAGAAGTTGCATTCCTTTTCTTTTGGTAGAGGCCAACCACCTGCCTCCACCTTCAGCCTCTGCAGCAAGCCAACACACCCCCTACACCTCTCCACTGCACATGACCACTCCTGGTAAAACACCAAAAAAAGCTGACACCCAAATGCCAAAGCACTGGGATTAGTAATTGCAATGTAATTACTGAATTTCAAATTGTTATCTTTCACTGAAAAATGTGCTGCAAAGTAATGCATTACTGCCCAGCACTGATCACAGCTGTGACGTTCAGCAGATTAAGTGCACATTAAACTTGACAAACTCTTTAACAGTCATTTCTCAGACAGGAAGGTGTTTTTGGCCTTTTGACTCCACAACAAAGTAACAGCTATTCACATTTGGCTTGATAAGGCAGGTGGAGAGAGCTTTCTCTTTGAGGCTGCTTGCGTCACAGCCAGATAGTGTTATGCACTCCCATCTCTTCCCATGCAGAGCTAATCTAATGAAGCCCCCATTCACATGTGACTCTTATGGCCAGGAGTGAACTGTTGTTTCAGTCGGAAAGGGAGAATGTTTGACTGGTAACATTTCAAACACTTTATATTTTTGACAAGCTTAACAAATCTGTGTAACAAATACTGTTAATTTCTTCTGTGGCACCATCAGGCAGAAACAGTTAACTTACACTATGGACAGCAACATAGTGTAAGTATGTAAAGCCCTCACCCTTTTTGGTTTCTGTTCCAAATATTTCCAGCAAGTCCTGTATAAAATGTATAAACATGCCTTTCATGCAAACTTCAAGGTCTGCAGTAAATGACCTGTGTCCTGACCAAAATGCAGTGGTTTTCACCCTTATCATTGCACAATGACAATAAGGACACAATGAGCAAGTCTGTTATTATATAGTCAGTACATCTTGTATCTTGCGGAGGAGCCCTGTGCTCATGTTGTGCATATTTCCATATTCCTGAAAACTTGACAGTGTACATATGTGATGCACACAGGGTTAGAGGTGGGTGGTATGGTGGGGTAGAGGGTGGGGGTGCAATGGGCATCGAACTCAGGGCCCTCCATAATGCTCAGTGCAGCAACTTGCTGTGCAGTTTGATGTCACTCACTGAGGTAAGTGTGACGTGTCAATATGTCAATGACAGGGTGTTTGACAGGGAAAAAGAAAAATATCTAAAAGTAGTTGTGCCAAAAAAAGCTGCCATGCAGTCTGCTGTGTAGAGCACTTAATGGCAACTCAGATATTACAGGGTACATACTACACACTAAAATATGGCACTAAAATACTACACTAATATTGTACAGACAGTGGATTCAGTCGATCTCTGTACAAAATGTCTCCACAGATCCAGAGGAGTTTTCAGTCTTGCCATGAACAGATGCTGTAGCACTGATCAACTCAACAGTTAATATACCGACAAACTGCATCATATTTATCATCAGACACCATCTTTAACCAGGAGCCCTCCACCAAGGCCAATAGTCCTCTTGCAGATTGCAGATTGTAACAAAAATCCAACCATTTTCAGAATCTAAGATGTTTAGCTAATAAATCACCAAATACAGCAGCAAGTTCTCTTAAAGTTAACTGAGAACAACAACCTCAACCTCATACTCAGCTACGTTCAATCTCTTCCATCACCTCTCTCCTTGTTCCCTTCAGCCTCCTCTTCTTCTTTGTCTTCGTCTGTTACGATCCACAACCTGTCTGTTTCCTAGAGTTTCATTGCCCCTTTTCCCCTGGTGTTATTTGGCTGTCTCTCTGTTCCCCTGTCTAAACTGGGTGTGTCTTGCACTACCTGGCTCCGCCCTGTCTGCAGTGCACCTGGTACACATCAGCCTGATAAGGGCACAGGATAAAAGGGAGGTTCCCTTTGTTACCAGTTGCCAGATTGTTGTGATTCATTTGTGGCTCTTTGTTTGTTACCCAGTGTGAGTACCAGCTGCTAAAATTCTCTCTTTGTATGGTTCATGTCTCAGTTGGATTTCTTTTGTTTGGACTACCACTTACTGTGTGCTTTTTGTTTCAGTGCCTACCTGCCCTGTTAGTGTTTGTGCCTTGCCTCAACCCATGTTACAGAGCTCCCTTTGTTCGATCGTTTGTCTCCACTCACTTTGAGTGTGCTTGTTGGTTCTTCATCACTGTTAAAATGAATTGTTGATTTATATTTAATTCATCTTTGGTCTGCATCTTTGAGTCCTAAATGAAAAACTTGTTTAAAGGTTTTTCCAAACCTTAACATCATCTTCATGTGTTGTGATGTGTTGCAGCAGCAGACCTCTTCTCCCTCACACTTGCTGTAGTCAGTGTGGTTGAGCCTTTCAGGATGCCAGCTGCAGCCCTTCAATAAGCTCCAGCTGCAGCCAGTGATGTCAAGCAAACCTGCAATGTAGAGGTCACAGTTGTTGTGATAATTAGAAGCAGTCTTTAACACAAACTGACCTGCATATTTGTGGAAGTGTAAGACTTCAACATAGTTGGTTACAAGGTTATGATCATTGAGGCTTCATCAGTTCATAGCTGCCATGCTTATGGCAGAGCTTCAGGGTCAGTCCTAGTGTGGTCTGGCTGTCTGTGCCACTGATGTGTTGCTGGATGCTTTGTGTAACGGTGAGTAAACAAAGTGTTGTAATTGTGCACCCAGAAACAAGCTTAGACACAAAGCGCAGTAAGGTAACACTTGTATCTTCAAAGACTTGTGGTAAAGCAGAAATCGCTCCGATAGTTATCTCTTGGCTTTGATACGCTGGCCACTCCGCAAGTGCTTCTGATCCAATATATCCAAATTTCTATTGAAAATGTCCTACAAATTACACTTTCCACATCTCATGTTTCCTTTCATTGTCCCCTACAGATCTTGAGAAACTCTTTGATTGCTGTCTTATGTGATTCAGAACTGACTTTTGTGGAATTTTATAGATCTTGCCACAGCAGCTTTGGTGATCTTGAGTATTGATGGCATGAAAATCTTCCCCTACATTGACAAGTTAAAGACACCTCATTCAATCACCATCTTGCCTGTCATCACATATACCTGCTTGAATGTTTTGGTCCCTTGACCCCCATCAACCATCCTACACTGAACCAACATTCAGGGTGTTTTACATCCTCCATATGCTCTTCTCCACATATTAGACAGTCCCGTTTACAACCCTGGTTCAAAAAAAATTGGAACACGGTGTAAGACATAAATAAAAATGTCAGAATTTGTTAATCCTTTTTGATATGCACTCAACTGAAAATGGTACAAAGGAATATTTATCGGTTTCACTGATTTTTGTAAATATCTGCTTATTCTGAATTTGATGCAGCAACACGTTTCAAAGAAATTGGGACAGGAGCAACAAAAGACTGTGAAGGTTGTGGAATGCTCATAAAAGTCAAGAGGCAAATTAAAAGTAGAAAGGTCTGATCTTCAGCCTGACTGTGCAGGAGCTACAATCTGCCATGTCTGTGGATATGGCAGAGCTGAGTCCTTGTAGGAGTCCTGATTACAGGATAGGATGCAGCTGGAGAGGCTCTGCTCTGGCACACCTGTTTCCACTCAGGCAATCACACACCATACAGATATACACACACACACACACACACAGAAAAAGAGAGAGAGAGAGAGGGATTATATTTTGTGTTTTGGATTTTGGATCAAGTCATTGTATTTCTGCAGCTGGCTGTGTCACTATTGAACTTGACTACTATCTACTGGATTTTAAGATGTGTGCTATTTATTCTGCCAGGGCCACATGCAATGTTAACAAAAATTAGCAATTTGTCCCTTGATTTGGATCCACTCAAAAATGAATTTGTTCTTCTTTGGCCTATGCTACACCCTTCCACCATGTTTCATGAAAATTAGGCCAGGAGTTTCCTGCTGACAGACAAATAATCCAAGAAATCGGACCAAAAACTCAGCCCTCTCTGTGGAGGTATATACAGCATATAAGCATAAAAGACAGCATGAATATTGCAAAGGTGTGCCTTAGGCTGGCCACAATAAAAGGCCACTCTGAAATGTGCAGTTTCATCACACAGCACAATGCCACAGATGTCGTGGAGTTTTGAGGGAGCGTGCAATCAATTGGCATGCTGACTGCAGGAATGTCCACCAGAGCTGCTGCCCGTAAATTGAATGTTCATTTCTCTACCGTAAGCCTTCTCCAAAGGCGTTTCACACAATTTGGCAGTAAACCAGTCAGTATCGGAGAGCTGTTGCACAAAACCTAGATAGGGGATCAAGCCAGGATTTTTCAGTTATCAGGGTTGAATTTAGCCATGACTCCGTTGCAGGAAAGCAGAGGCACATAAGTTACCATGGAGATTTATTCTGTGCAGCTAGCCTGCTCCAGACCAGACTAACAGCCAGGCTTGGTTAATTCTGGTGCTATCTGACCAGTCAGCTGTCACTCCGATTGAAAATAAATGTGTTTTACAGTTATTCAGTGTTCTTCTGTATATATAATTTTTATTAGCCTGCTTTAAAATACCACAGATACATTGCCATTCAGTTAAGTAGGTCCACTGTTATTATTTTAATTGTAATTATTCATGTGATAGCCATTATTACTGTTACCTACTGTTCATATTGCTGTCCGAGGTTTGATGAATACGTATATTATTGCACACCTTGAGATGATTAGAAATGGCTGATGAAGTTGCAGAGGTAGTTTCAATTAAGTTAATGACATGGGCAATATATAAAGTCCCATTCACATGTGTTTCTTCCTTCACAATGGTGTGCCCTTTTTTGGATGATGTGCTGGATGAAGAAGCACTTATACTGAGAGGGGCTTTCCAATGTGAGAGAGTCGAAGGTCAGACCCGTTGGTGTTTACCGACAACTGCCTGCACGAGAGGTATTGATTTTCTGGTGATGGCATCCGATACTTGTGCAGACTGCTGGGTCCCAAAATTCAGCACCGCACTGCACGGAGTCACACCCTCACCATCCCACAGATGGTCTGTGTTGCACTACATTTCTTCGTGAGTGGAATGTTCTTATATTCGGTGGGAGATGTTGAAAACCTGAATAAGGGCACCATTTGCTGCTACATCAGAAATGTGTATTTGCCACTGAAATCATTGGAACACATCTTCATCACCTTCCCTGGCCACAGAAGAATTTGTTACATCAAGGAGGAATTCTACAAGATTGCCGGTAACATCAATGACAGATTAGAATAGTCACTGTAGGATACTCATTATTTTGTGTTACAGCTTTCCCTAATGTCATTGTCATTTACTCTATTTATGTACATTTTGTATTCTCAGGTGAATTCTCTGGCGTGTTGCTGGGAGATAAGGGTTATGCCTGTATGCCATTCCTGCTCACTCCCCTTGCAGACCCTCAGACAGCAGCACAGCAAGCATATAATCTTGCCCATGCCAGAACAAGGGCCCGAATTGAGATGGTATTTGGCCTTCTAAAGTCGCGTTTTCAGTGTCTTCACCACCTGAGGGTCACCCCAGACAGGGCCTGTGACGTCACTGTTGCCTGCACAGTCCTACATAATATTGCCTGTTTCAGGAAGGAAAGGGTTCCTAGAGTGGCATTAGAGATTGACTGGGACAACGCTGCAATATTTCCAGACAACGTTAATGGCAGACTGGTCAGAGACCAATACATTGTTAATTATTTCAGTTGATTTTTTGTTTTGGGGAAACCCATCCCTTACCAATAAAGAATAGTGTATGTCACTCTTGCCTATGTATGTGTATTTTATTTGGCAATAGTAGCACAGTTTCTGGTTATTAGGTTTCATAATTGTATAATCTTCCCATTATTCCAATTATAGTCTCGCTTCACTGGACCGATAACTATGTAATGTACTGTACATTTATGAAACTGGGAGGACACCACAATGTGTTTTGACCTTTTTTATTTTGCTGTCATCACTTGTCAGCGTGGAGCTTGAGGGAGAGAGAACAACAATGATTAATACATTGTGTTACAGTCATGCTTACAGTGTGCATTGAAATCACTTACTTCTCTTTATAGTTTCAGGATTTCCAGGTCCAGTTTCCTCAGTGTCTTTTGTTTGATTTCCATGTCAAGGTCCATCTGCTGCAGTTTTTTCTTGTGGACTTTTATTTTCACATCTGCCAGCTCTATTTGTCTCTCTAGGTGTTGCGTGTATAGACGTCTGACAGTTTGTGAATTCTGTAAAACACCTATCAATTAGCACAACAGGAATTGTGCATAATTTGGATTTCCTTTAGGCAATAGTCACTATGTTGCCAGGCTGACTATCAGGCTGTACAGCATCTGGGTCCTGTCACAAATATGATATTTTCTATGAGCACCACATGACTGACTTGTTATCCATTATGGACTAAAGTATTTCCACAAGATTGACATGATACCTCAAGCCTTCTGGAGTCCAGTGACACAGTCTCCTCGTCATCTGCCGCAGAAGTGCCTTCCCCCTGTCATAACCAAGAGAACTTGTATTGACCTAGTGTTGACAGGATGTGCCAAGCCTACGCCTTTAATAAATGATACTCACCGGATTATCGTCTGGTGGCTCCAGAAGAGTGAGTGTGTTGCCAGATGCTGCAAGGCAAGCATAAGTCAGACAGTCCACATAAACACCTTATACATGGTTGAGTTTCATGTGCAGTGCTGGAATAATGTACCTTGTATGAAGAAGGCAGTTTGTGTAGATGGGACAGTCAGTGGCTGCACCCCCTGGATCCCTTCCATCACAGGTCTCCCTTGGTTCAGGTCAAGGGCCAGCTCCTCTGCTGGGGTAAAGTCTGGGGTTAGTGAGCCACCCCCCGTGCCAGACACATGTGCCTTTTTCTTAACTGCTAAAATCAGTACAGTCAATAAAATATGTGAGCAGGCACCTTCTAAGTAATTTATACACCTCATTTGTACATTATCATCAGCAATCAAAGCACTTACCAGCCTGCAAAATGTTCTTATACTTGATCTTGACTTGTTGCCAAGTCCTCTTTTGTCCAGTCATGTTTGTTCTGTATGAACATTTAGATAGAGAGAGAGAGAGATTTGCACATACAGTTCTAGTACATATTCTTGCATTGTGGTTTGTAATTAGTCTTCATGGTAAATTTCCTGAGTAACATTAACTTCCACTGATCACTTTTAAGGCAAAGTGTACAACTGTTAATTTGTGAAAATGAAAACTCCTTGAATTGTAATTATGACGGTTTCAGTGGAGCATTGGTTAATAAGTGTAGCTATATTATTGAACTATTTATGCATTCAGTTGGTCCGTTATTGTCTGCCAGGCTTTTTCTCTCTGTTTAATTACAGCGGCCATATTGCCTATTTTACTTATAATATGTTTTACCTCCTCATAAGTTTCCATTATCAGTTGTTGCTCACTTGGGGAGAAGT
This sequence comes from Chaetodon trifasciatus, assembly GCA_037975065.1. Taxonomy (NCBI): domain Eukaryota; kingdom Metazoa; phylum Chordata; class Actinopteri; order Chaetodontiformes; family Chaetodontidae; genus Chaetodon; species Chaetodon trifasciatus. The sequence goes on from JBBMOE010000052.1 coordinate 1,096,177, forward strand.
ATGCAGCATGTGTCTTTTCCATTTCTGCATCAGTAAATCTGTGATCAACCTTGTGGTCTGTTTAAGAAAGCTGTGAATGCGCACTTATCTGAATTACTTACACCTGGCTTGACATAGTCGCACCTCCTCATCCTGGCTTGGCAAATGTACAACGGATTAAGCCTGGATGCACTAATTAGACTAGGTCAAGCCTCACTCTTTCAATTAGCCTGGATTTCTGAATTCTGCTTTTGTGCAACAGCCCGCTGGTGTGACCACCATTTGCCTCACGCAGTGCAACACATCTCCTTCGCATTGAGCTGATCAGGTTGTTGATTGTGGCCTGTGGAATGTTGGTCCACTCCTCTTCAATGGCTGTGCGAAGTTGCTGGATATTAGCAGGAACTGGAACCTGCTGTCTTATACGCTGATCCAGAGCATCCCAAACATGCTCAATGGGTGACATGTCCGGTGAGTATGCTGGCCACGCAAGAACTGGAATGTTTTCAGCTTCCATGAATTGTGTACAGATCCTTGCAACATGGGGCCGTGCATTATCATGCTGCAACATGAGGTGATGGTCGTGGATGAATGGCACAACAATGGGCCTCAGGATCTCGTCATGGTATCTCTGTGCATTCAAAATGCCAGCAATAAAATGCACCTGTGTTCGCTGTCCATAACATACGCCTGCCCATACCATAACCGCACCGCCACCATGGGCCACTCGATCCACAACGTTGACATCAGCAAACCACTCGCCCACACGACGCCACACACGCTGTCTGCCATCTGCCCTGAACAGTGAAAACCGGGATTCATCCGTGAAGAGAACACCTCTCCAACGTGCCAGATGCCATTGAATGTGAGCATTTGTCCACTCCAGTCGGTTACAGCGATGAACTGCAGTCAGGTCGAGACCCCGATGAGGACGACGAGCATGCAGATGAGCTTCCCTGAGACAGTTTCTGACAGGTTGTGCAGAAATTCTTTGGTTATGCAAACCGATTGTTGCAGCAGCTGTCCAGGTGGCTGGTCTCAGACAATCTTGGAGGTGAACATGCTGGATGTGGAGGTCCTGGGCTGGTGTGGTTACACATGGTCTGCGGTTGTGAGGCCGGTTGGATGTACTGCCAAATTGTGTGAAACGCCTTTGGAGAAGGCTTATGGTAGAGAAATGAACATTCAATTTACGGGCAGCAGCTCTGGTGGACATTCCTGCAGTCAGCATGCCAATTGATTGCACGCTCCCTCAAAACTTGCGACACCTGTGGCATTGTGCTGCGTGATGAAACTGAACATTGTATTGTGGCCAGCCTCAGGCACACCTGTGCAATAATCATGCTGTCTAATCAGCATCTTGATATGCCACTCCTGTGAGGTGGGATGGATTATCTCGACACAGGAGAAGTGCTCACTAACACAGATTTAGACAGATTTGTGAACAATATTTGAGAGAAATGGATCTTTTGTGTATGTAGAAAATGTTTTAGATCTTTGAGTTCAGCTCATGAAAAATGGGAGCAAAAACAAAAGTGCTGCGTTTATATTTTTGTTCGGTGTAGTTTACCTGGGCCTCACAGGTTATGAAAGAGCTGGGGTAAATCTCTTGCATGGATCTCACATTCCCTGAGCCAGTTTGTGACAAAAAAAAAAACAAAAAACAGGCTGATCTTATTTCACACATTGTTCCTGACCATGTGGCTGCAGTGCACTCAGTCCCTCTGTCATGTCTGTAGTGCTGGACTGAGAGTCCTTATCTGCAGTGCTCAAGTTTGACTCAGCTAGTGGGAAAAAACTGGCCTTCAACCACCAACCACCTGTTCAGCTTTGTTGCCTTCTCATTAAACCTGCACCAGCATAAACACATGCCAGTGTGTGTCTGGCTGTGTGTATCATCAGGTGCTTGTGGATACATTATTATGTTGTGGTTCAAGTATGAAAAATATGGTAAATTTCAAGGATGAACATACTCCCCAGTGTGTTCCTTTGGGTTTTATTCTTCAGTATCTTGAATGACTGCCTCAGCTAAAAGTTAAGGGGAGCTGCTCAACATAAGTGGCCGAAGCAAAAATGGCACAAGAAATTAAATAGCATATTTCTACACTTAAAATACTCCAAAATAAACCAAACCAGCCACATGGGCTTTATGGAAGTTGGCTACATCCCCAGCACATTGATGCTGAAAACACAGATTTTTACTCAGTAGAGATTTTTACTGTAAATCCAATGTTTTCTTAATTTGTTGAAACTGAATCTCTGGGCTCCATTTCCAGCGACAGTACACTGAGGTTATTTTGTTTAGTATCTCTGTGACTCCCCATTTGCCAAAAAGGCATAATATGATTGCTTGGGTTCATTTTTATAGTAGTTTTCCTGCAAACAAAACTGTTATTTTTGAAATCTAATTTTATTTGTGGATCCGTCATTCATCACTATAGTGGCATTTAACAGCATGTGGTTTTGTAAGGATCACTGTGATGATAAATAAAATCAGGCATGGAAAACATGATTTCCTCTCCACAGGATTCCTAAACAGTGTAAGTGTGTCATGACAGAGACCGCCCTGTGTTTACACGGCATGAAAGTAGTGAATATGAATGGCCATGATTGTCACAGCTCTAACACGCCCCTCTATAATGTATGATAATGTATTCTATCTGATCCTACCCCAAGTATCAAGTGTGCACCGAGACATGCCAGCCATAGAATTACCAAAAGTGTGTTTGATGCCTTCCTGATGCACTGGGCAGCGCACATCTAAATTTGATCTCCATCATTAATGTCATGTTGAATAAAACACCACAAAGTAAACAGCCTGCAAATATTAAGCCTGTATGTTCAAGATTTTTTTTTCTCTTCAGCTTTAACTCAGTCAGCAACAGCTGAGCATGCTATCAACTGAGGCTCTCAACTGACATCAGCCGTTCTCATCGGCTGGTCACGTCTCTCCAATAGCAAAGCGACAGGATGGTAATCTTGCTACTGTCTTTTTAAATATGATCCTCACATCACCCTCTCTCTGCAGATTCATTAGCTTCATTCATTCATGAGCAAGCCTGGCAGTTGCTTGGAGACCCACTAGGGGGGCCCCGGCCACTTATTTACAACAACAATTATTGATAGGCCTGGGCCTTCAGGGACCTCTGTTGGTCCCTGGACCTCACTTTGAGAACCATTCATTTATTTTTTCAGCATTCATCTCAAATGCCCACAGAAATTTTGCATTTATGTGTGCAAAAAAAGAGTTTTTTGCGGCATGCACAGGTGGGGTGGGGGCCCCAGGGATTTCTTGCTTGGAGTCCCAAGAGACCCTAGTAACACCACTGGTCAGGGATTCAATGCTCTGAAGTGGTAGTGGAGGCTCCAATGCCAAATGAATGCCCAGAGAACATTTCATGTTGTATTCCAGATCTGGATAAGATTTGGTTAAAGTGGTGGTGAAATCAGAAGCATGTGGGCCTGTTTCTGAGAAAAACAGAGGATCTTGGGGAGGACACTTGACTGAATAGTCTTAACTTTATGTACTGAGAATTAAAGAGAAGTGGTGGGGGTGCATGCATTCTGTGGCTGGATGGGATGGTGCACTGCACAAGTTGCAATTCAGAGAAGAGTGGGCAATGAAAACACAATAGAGCTCAGGATCTAGAGTTTGAGAGTATGTCCGTTGGTTGTATTGTGTATAAAATCTGTTACTGCCAAACCACAAGGCCAGATCAAGTAGTCATCCAACTCTGTGGTGGGAGAAAGCTAGACAAATTATATCACTGTGTGAGTTCTTTGGAGCAGGATTGTCTGTTTGAAGTCAAAGGGGCCGAGGGCAGTTTGCAATTCCCATTGGATATGTGAATTACATGTAGATGGATGAATCAATTGAGCAAGGTCAGCATAGTTACTGGCAAGGATCTGACACCTGAGCATGGGTAACACGGGGGATGGTTGGATTGATGTGAGTGGGCACACTGGAGGCAAAGCAGTGGCTTAAGTGAAACTCTTTGGCAGAGGAAGGCACTGGGACCATCTTCTAGTAGAGCTGTGGGTAGAAGGGCGGCATTTAAGGTTAGACATGTAACACTGGATACATGAGTGGTAGGGTTAGGGTGAAACAGGGGGAAACAGATGGTTTTGGTTAGTGACACCAGCTGAGCAGTCTGAGTGGAAGTGCTGACCAGTATAGAGGCAGGAGGTGCTGAGGTGGCTGAAGAAGATGGGATAGGAAAAGTAGAGGCAAGAGAAGAAGAAAAGATGCTAGGATGGAGGGATGTGTGTGCTCAGGTTGTTTTTTGCAGTTTGGGGGAAAAAGAGGGGAAAAGATGAGACAGCTCTGACACAGGGAGAGCTTGAGAAGGGTTTGGTATGAGGTGGGTGTGCATGGCAGTGGCTTCACCTGTCTCTCAAGCGCCTGGACCTGGACTGTGTTGGAGAGTGGCGTCTGGGAGGGACAGTTACAAACCATCCCTGTGCCTGTCTGGGCTTTCTGGCAGGAAAAGAAGAAATAAGTCTGGTGAGAATGACTTCAGTGGTGAGAAGGTTTTAGTTTGGAGTGTAGCAACCAAACAGGAGACAGGGTGATGGAAAGTGGAAACTTCGCAAAAGGAGTGGGGCACCTGGTACATGTTGAGGGTTGAGGGGGAGGAAAGGAGGCTTAGTGACAACACTGTGTATAGGATGAATGTCTGCTGCACCATTCATGGATTCACTGCAAAGGATGCCATGGATACCAGGAAATGGAAAAGAAAGCTATGTATGCATTTAAATATTAATGTTTGGCATAATAGAAAGAAGATGCACCCTGATTGTGTCCTGCAGCTTTTACCTGCCACAGAATACAAGCTGCATGCTTGTCCAGCATGACGCATGGGTCACTGGTTTCCACAGTGGGTGACGTGCGTACAATGGTGTCTGCAGGTAACCTACCAATAGAGGAAGAGTTAATTACTCTACAAGGGTGCTGCTTACAGAGGAGAAGTACACAGTTTTTTGACCGCCGTTTAGTGGCTAAACTTTGAGCCTTTTGTTTGTCTTTGCATATAAGTTATTGGTGTAGATCGACAAGGCTATGCAAACCATTTTTTGCAATAAATTGCCTGTGTTTGAGCACAATCACATTGATTCATTCATTGGAGTCGCCACAGATGATGCGTCAACTGTTAATTCCTGGTAGCAGCCCCTCAGTGGCTTAGGGTTTTGTTTTGACGAAAATCAAGTCACTACACTGACTGTTTTACCCAAAAAAGAAAAGAAAGAAAATGAAAGACAGAAAAGCATTCTGGAGATGGGTTCTGCCTTTTCAAGGGCATATGTAGCATATGGCACCACTTTTAATACAATGTGAGTCCTTTTTTGAAGACATTTCAGAGGTGTGTTACAGTGGAAAGGAAAAAGTGTATTATCTTCATAAACATCTTTTTATTCAGCACTTAGTCTCTTGACCTTTCATTTGTTCCTTTGTCTGGCCAATATCTCTGTAAAATAAAGTGGAATTGAAAGTTAAATGTTCATGTAAGAAAAAGTCCTGCTGTCAGACACAAGCACATGAAAACATCACACAGCCATGCTGTGACAGAAATAAAGAGGGTGTGGTTTGATAGAAGTTAAAGGCCAAGAAGCATTTTGCTAAAGCAAAGCAGTCCATGACTTAAGAGGGAGGGAATCAAGGTGACATTATAGAGAAACATGCCATTACAGGTGAAGTGACACTGTCAGGGAAATCTATGTGGTTTGATCTAAGATGTCATGGCCATCACATGGACTGCGATGCACAAAAAGACATTTCCCAGTAAACAGACAGCCATGATGGGCAGCACACTGATACAGTCAACTGAACTTTCAATTTCAGCTTTAATTCAATAACAATTTTTAACTCATTTAAACTTCAAAGTCATGCAGAATGAGGAATCATAATTGTTAGGTCAAACTAGTACTTTCCCCTTGTGAAGAAAGGCCAACTGCCTGTACATGACTCTTTATTGAATGTTAAATTGTCATTAAATCACAGAATACATTGTTTGTAACAGCCCTTTAGAACCAACAGCAATTTGTTACAGTTTCAGAAAGCACAGACAAATGACACGTCAGATCAGAAAATACCTGTGTTGGTGACATTATGTGTAATTCTAAATGGCATTTAGAAACTACATATTTTGTTACTTAATTTGGAGGACTTGTACCAAAACCAGCAATTAAGATTGTTAAGACACTAAATCAGAGAGAACATATCTTTAAGTGGCAAAAACAGAGTGCAGTGATGCAGAGTGATAGCAGAGTGTGGAAAAAGAGCAAACTCTCTGCTCATGCAGGAGCTGCTCTGCTGCCTGATGGCATCTGAAGTTTGAACGTCAACGAGCATCATGTGATTTATCTTGACATGCTTTCAGACAAGAGACATGATGAAGCACTAACATGTGGGACAAGGACTTTGTGATTAGTTCATGTCTAACATGTCCAGACTGTCTGGCTCTGAGTGACGTCCTGCTCTAATCTATCCATTATCACATTTCTAGCTCAGGATGAGTGGCAGGCGGGAAAGTATCATTCTGTAGAGATATGACACTGACATAATCACATTATTTAGATTTTTTTCCCCCATTCTACCTCCATATGTGTTACTTTCACAACTTGTTTGTAAAACTGATGTCTTCAGTTTTTCAGTCATTCTATATGATATCATCCAGCAGAGGTTTTTTGAATAAAGTAAGCAAATAAAACCAAAGTTCTGACAATAACCATTCATAAAATGATCACTTTCATAACACTTTACAAAAACTCCTAACGTCTGCACTGATACAGCCTATTTAACACATATTATGTTCTAGTTTTCCACTTGAATGAAATACAGAGACACAACAGTGTTTGACATTAACTGTTTCTACCCACAGCAGTGGAGCAACGGGCTTTGCTGTGGTACGGCAGCACCACTTGGACAAACCACATGCAGAACTGCAGTACACTGTAGTGCTTGCACCTGTATGGCAATTTACTGAGTTATGATTGCATTTGCTAATGATTATTTTGGATGTTGGTGCATGGTTGCCTGTCATAGTAAAGTAATTATTAAGCAAAATTAAGTAATATGATAATTCTATAAATGATAGTTTATTATAAATAATAAATAATAGTCCCTGTCATGTCTGTTATAAGGGGCAGGAGGGGGTTAAGGTGAATGATCAGGCACCAGCTCCTCATAAAGAAAGGTTTTCCTATAAAAACTGAAGTCCAGTGTGACAGAGATGTGTGTCTTTCTAATTAATGATATTATTGCTATCGCTGATGGAAGTAAAATTAGCTTGCTCGTATGTTTGGAGGTGTAGCACAATATGTAAGCATAATTAATAAGACAATAAGCCCACCATACTTCAAACACACAAACTCACACAACCAGGTTCTTTACAAATTATTTATTAAACTACTAACTGCACACACAACATACAAAGTAGTGAATAAATGCAACCATGAATAAAAGCAGTGAATACAGCTATAAACAATGAATTAAAGCATGAGTGAATCCATGAATAGAGCGACAGACAACTGATGGCTGAATGAGGACATTGTAGACCATCTGAAGCAGTGAATGAGAGCCATTAATGAATGACATCATCTTAATGCACGGTTCAGCAGCTGAGAGGTTGTTGGGGAGCGCAGGTGACATATTTTAAGCAATTCCACATTATTACCAGATTGATGAGAGATCTGAGTTTCTCAATAGTTCAGAGCATCAGCCCACAGCAGTGTCTATCACTGTTTGGTACAGTTTGGAAGATTTTCCTCCTTGTGTGAAAAACAAAATATTAACAACCTTATAGATATAACAATGATAGAAGCAGGCATAAAATGTACAAGGACAGGCAGAGGAAAGATGATGATGTACAGAATGTGACATGATACACACAAAAACAACAAACAAGATTGAAATTGTAGTCATAATAATGATAACAATAATAACATCATGCAGTTGCTATGATTTCAATTAGTGTAATAATTAGTGTTTTGGGAAAATCTGTTGAAAATGTATGTGAATGATTGTGTGTACATAATGTGACCCTAATTATTATTGTTGTTGATGTTGTTGATATTGTTGTTGTTGTTGTTGTTAATAATAATAAGAAGAAGAGGAAGCAGAAGAAGAAGAGGAAGAAGAAGAATAGTATCGAAAACACATTAATAAATGGCTGGAGCCCTCGGGACACTTGCAGCTGTATTATCATACTGAAGGTCTGTCAGCGTCCTTGAGTTTGAAAAATAAGTAGTATCAGACAGGAAATTGATATCAGGCTTGTCATTATGTAACCTGCTGTAGATTAAAGATGATATGGTTGATGTGACCTACTCCAGTTTGTGAGGCTTATCAGAAAGGACATAATGGGTTTGTATGACTGAACTGATGGAGTGAAATGACAGACTCACTGTTCAGACTGCAGATTCAGATATGATCGAGTCCAAAGTCCACAGTTACAGTGCGGATATGAGAGAGAACTATGTCAACTTTGAAAAATATGAGCAATGTTTGGTGTGAATCTGTGTGTTTTAATTTATTGATGAACAGTCTTTCAGTGTGGATCTCCTTCTCTATGTGCATCAGGAATTTCACAAAATGTTCACCAGAAAAGATGCTTGCATCTATCAATCAGTTTGATACTTCAATTAAATGCAATTTATCTGAAAGGCATGCCATATAAAGACAGCACTACATCAGCTGAAATAGTAAAGGTTCTGAAACTGAGCTCCTTTACAACTCAAAGCACAAAGGTAATAATGTTGGCTACCTGCTAGCTGACAAACCACCTGTACCATACACAAGCCTGCAGGTGGCTGCAGGCTATCTACCTGCTCTAATCTCATCATGAAGGTGAATGAGCAGGCTGAAGTTTAAAAAGGAGGAAATGTTCAGAAATATGACACAATTAATATAACAAGTTCAGCTTACCAGACTCAGACTCAGACTTAAACTTTAAAGCTCATGCTGGTGCAGGATCTTGTTCCCTGCTGGGTACTCAGATACCAGGAAGATTAGTTCCTGTATTTCTTACTGCAGGCAGTAAATAGTGCTCTATGCAGTAAATAGGGAGTGATTTCAGACAAAGAATATCTAAACTTTACTGAACAGCATCCACTGTGGCCACAAGTGGGACTTTCATGATAAGAGCACACTAAATTTCCCTTCATTTCCTAAGATTCTCTTGACTCACCTACTTAAAAAAAACAGGTCACCTGCTACTTTATTGATAAAACCATTTAAATATTTATCAGTGATGTGCTAACTCATGGTGTGACAGCATCAATTGTGTTGTTTCTTTTTATCTGTCTGTTGCTATTTATATGCGATAAGAAGCCACATAAGCAAAGAGAGACCAAATAATGTCTCACTTTAGTCTCTCTTTCTCTGATGCTCGTCCTCACATTTATCCATTGCCACTCTCCCTTTCTGTCTCTTGCTCTTTCTCAAAACTAAATATAAAAGACTGCATTTATATTACAAGTATTCAAGTTCACTCTAAATGAACCATGAAGCAATGATACTGACATCATGTGACTGGTGTAATGATTCAGTTCCTCACCTGCAGTCCGTCTTTAAGCAAATGATTCATCACTGAATAGTCAGTTCACCAGGTCATGAACAAAAGGAACATAATCTGTCAGTGACAGTTTAATCCACTAGGGGGGCCCAGTGTGCACCATTGTCCACTCAAAGCTTTCTGTACATACTTAAAATTACTTTGTAAGGTATCAAAGGGCTTTTATTGAATGATATTACAGGCTGTAAAAAGCAGCAGGACAAAGGACAGCATATGCTTAAGTGCTACTTTGACAAGAGCTTCAGAAATAACCCTAATGTTGGATTACATGACTTTGCAGCCAAATTTTTCTAAAATCACTGCAGTCTTATTGACAGTCATATGACCACAATTGCTATTAAGCTTGCAGTGATTCTAGAGGAAAAAAAACATAAAGAGTTATGTACGATGAGAGTATAATATTAATTAACATCACAGTAGAGGTAAAATAAAAGGCCTGTAATGTATCACCTAAAGGCCCTGAAAACCTATTTTCTCAAGAAGCTTCTTACTGTGCTGATGCACTCCTACCTCACCCATTGTTTTCTGACAGAGTTAGAACAGTTTTAGTTATGGCACATTCAAGATTTCTGTGTGTCTCATTTCTCTGTGCTCGTCTCACCAGTTTGAAATCAGCTCGGCTGGTAAAACGTAATGCCATGCAGGCCCGTGCACCACTGAGCAATGTTTAAATCAAAATCTGAGGACAGTTGTTGTGTTAATGATGAGTCAAATCTGATCAAACCACACTGAATGGTTGCAAATTTCCACACATGAAAAAACTTGATCACAGCAGCCGCTTCGTTTTTCAATAACAGCATACATTAAAGGAGTTGATGGTGACTATCATACATGTTTTTGTTCACATTGAAAACTATATGTAAAACTATACTTGTGGGCAACAGAACAGCTCAATAGATCACTGTATTATCAGCATATATTTCTTGTCTTTGTTCACAATTTTAATTTTTAAATAGTGATATTAGTTATCAATCCTTTTGTCATGTCTCATCTAAAGCATGAATAAAAACATAATCATAGCACATGAAAGCATTGCCAGTGTAAGATACACTATCTTTTCCTCATTATAACAATGTCTGGAACTGTCTTATAATAACATCACACCAACGTATCACATTATTATGAGAAAAGTGTCTTGTTTAAATGAGATAAGTCAGTATGTTGTAAACATTTCTTGTTTTAAGATGCAGTAGTTCTGGGTAATAACAAGTACGTTTTTGATATGAGGCAAATTGTTTAGATTATTCAGTCATTAACTTCGTACCTGTATTGCCTACTGCCCTAAAAGAGACAGCCTGGACAAATAACGAACAGTGCCAGTGGCTTGAACAAGAGGGTTTGGCTGCCTGTGTTGGTGAGATGGTGTAATGCATTAGTGATATCCACGTTGTCCTTTTAAAACTTAATGGGGTTCCCTCACTTTCAGCTGATTGTGTGCCAGTGGAGGCTCATGGGAGTTCCACTGGTCTCATGCTCACTTTTGACCTGTTCTCCCAGAGCCTACGCAGTCTCTCCTGTTCTTTTTGGAGTGTCCTCAGAGAGTCTCCCCTCCTTACGCATCATTGCTCTATGATTTTTAAATACATTTTTTACTCATTAAAAATGGTTTCAGTGTCTTCTTGGTGAAAACATAGATTTTTAAAATGATGGATGACCACGGTATATCTTTTATGGGATTCAATCTTTTTTTGTTTTTGTTTTTGTTTTTGCAGTGCTCACAGGATGTTGTACCCATTTAACCCAATTTAAAAAGTGGAATGAAAAAGGCATCATCCTCCCTGTTACAAGTCAGTGTACCATCAAAATGATTTTGAACCAGTTATTTTAAGGAGAGATAGTTACATAATGTTGCTTTAATGGAAACATGCACTGTTGTGATTTTGTCAGTCATGTCAAAAGCTCCCTATTCCTATATTTATACATAGAAACACACTGTTTTGCTTTAATATTTGGCACAATAATGTCATTCATTATATAGTTAATTTAGATATCCGTGGAAAAATACAAAAATATGTTTCTTTAATCTGCATAATCTACATGTGCATACATGAAATACAGACTGAATGTGCATGACTGAGAGTGTTTGACACAGTATTTGCAAATATTAGCAGTTAATTTATGTTTATAACAACATTTTAATAGGATCCATTGTAACTGTTGTTCAGATACCACCTGAAGTGGAATCAACACTTCATTGTACATTGGCCTCTCTCCTTCTTGAACATTACTACCTAGAGCTTTGGATATGTCTTCCAGGGTGAATCATGAAAAAAAGTAAAAATAAAAAATACAGATGGGTTTTTCTCCACCTTTGAAGACAATGAGCATTTCTCCTCTCAGGAGTAAATCTGCCAAGATGTTTCTTTGGATGCCTGCAACACTGGCCCTAGCAAATCCACGTTATTTTTCTTGACTGATGCAACCAGACTTTCTTTTGAAGCCCAAATCTGTGCAGCTCTTCTTTTCTTCAGCAATATAAAGGATCCTTTAAAAAGACTCCCTGTCAGCAGCCCTGTCTCTTCTGGTCCAATGCCCAGCTACACTACTGGCCTTCAGCTCTGTTTGCTGACCTCTGTTGTGATCTAGCAACACAGCTGACAGCCAAACCAGCTCAGGAAGCACTGACTGTTCCTGCCACACAGACTGCAGCTCGACTCTGTGTCCAGGTTCTCAACATGTTCTGTCCAACTTGAGCAAGGTCAATAAAAAGAAAAAGAAAACAGTCCCTGTGCAAAGGGAGAATTTGTGTTCTGCTAGCCTGTCCTGCAAATGTCTTTTGTTCTTCCCACATAGAAAACATTAGCAACTGGGATATTCTATCCCAGGACTCCCCAAAATCCAGATCCAGAGCAAACAGCTAGTCAATTCAGACCCAGTCCACACCTCATGTTATAACTAGAATACAATATGTTAAGAAGTGTTATAATGTTTTCTTATTTGAAATACATTTTCTTTGTTGAAGTCTGACATAAAGAAATCTCTCTGGTGAAAATAATTTCCTTGTTAGACATGAAAACACACTGTTTTTCCCTCTGCTGCCCGTCCTCCCGCTCACTCCTCTCCTGATACTTTCTCATCTAACTTAATTAAGAGATTTTTTTTTGACCAAGCCAGAGTTGGTGGTGATTATTTTGTCTCTGTTGAGTTTGAATGACGTGTTTTTTACAATGATAAAATTACTGTTTCTGTAAATGGAGTCTGGTGGCTTTGACAAACAAGTCTTCCAGCTAATGAAATGAGATGGTGAACTCCCTCTGACATGTAAAAAACATCAATGTCTGCATTACATTTTTGCAGTGGTTACAATGGTTTACACTTGTTCATATTGTAGAGAAGGGCATCTCCTAAAACTAATTACTGGCAGTTTAGGGAAGATGAGACTGAGTATAGCATCACTCTCAATAATAACCTAATTCCCATTTAGAATAATGTTTTCTGCCTCTGTACAGCTGTGACAAATACTCTATATTTTTTTGTGTGGGAGCATTTTTTACCGCAGAGTTTGTCTGTCCAGGTGCTTGGCTCCAGTGTCTACTTTTTGCAGTAGTGGTGTTCTATATCCCTGTTCCTGAAAGTTTGACACAATTTCCTTCAATTCGGCCAAAGACTTTCTTGGTCACAAATTTTCTGCTCTCGGAGCTGCAGAGCCATCAGACATGCTCTTTCTGAGCCACTTGGGATCTAAGCTCCTGGCATGTAGTATATTAAATTACATAATCTAAATATAGATTATGCAAAGTCCTTTGATTGTCTTTAAAGACTGCTAGATATACCAAATGCATGCTCTCCTCGTTGTAATCTAAAGACAGCTTGATGTTGGGGTTAACACTAAAGAGATGGAAAGCTTGTAGCTCTGCCTCTGACACAAACCAAAACAAGCAGACATCATCGATGTCCCCACCAGATAATGTGCTGAAAATTGCTATTAGTCCATTCTGTCAGTGACAGTGAGGAGTCATTTCAGATCCTGGTTGAGCACTTTAAAAGTGCTGCAAGGCTGCTTGAGCAAAATCAGTGTTTGCCATTTTTTTTCCCATCATTTGGATCATTTGGAGCCCAGATCATTTGGAATCTGTTGTGCAGTATGTGTCCACACACAAACCCACTTAATAGCTGCAAAACAGCTCCTGATTTGCATGTGCAAGTTTGCAAGTTCATGTGCTCTCCCAACAGATCTAAATATGACTGAAAAGTCTCATCTTGCACAATACTCATACTGGCCATGATCTCACACCATCATCTACACCACATATAAAAAAAAAAAAAAGAAAGAAAAAAAACCCCACAGAACCTCAAACTCAGTAAAGGAGAGAGGAAATCATTGAGTCTTTCACAGGGAGGAGTGAACACACAGTGGTAGTGATATTTCCGTAAGCTTTCACAAATGTCCCTCCCTTGAGTAGAAGCATGTCTAGTTGTAGTCACGTAGCACTGCCTGGTAGTGCCGTTCATAAGCTTCATTGCATTGTTTAGTTTGATTAAACCTTTAGAGATTGAATAGTGGCCATCCTCACCATCTCCATGGCCACAGCGGTGGCACAGGCCCGGATCATGGCATGATCATGGCTGCTGCTGTGCATGCTGCCAAGTCTTCCCCTTAAAACAAGGCTCTTCTCTGTAGTCAGGAAACAATTCTCTTTCTCCTACACTGTCTGAAAGAGCTAGGCCTCTTCCACTCATTTACATGGGGCCACTTTATGCATCTTTTGTAGGTCAAATAGCTATCAGATAACTAGGAAGCGTTGGGAAATATTCCTGCCAAATGCTGAGGAGGTGGAGGTTCATGCATGTATCCATCACTCCAAATCATATATGTAACTGTTACAATACCACTGACTGTATCAGTGAGTGGTCTGTGCAAGCAGCCACAAATGGGTCTCACCTCTCTGTGCTGATGGCAGCAAAAGTTACTCTGAAATTAGCTGTCTTTATCTCTGTGTCATTAAAGAGGAATAAGTGATAAAAATGGACAACCAAATCTTTTCTGCAGGGACTTTTTCAAGTTTGGTATTTACAGGGTCTGCACTGATACGAACTTTTCCCAGGAAATGGCTGCAGCCCTTCACATAAGTCTGACATTAAAAAAAACATCACCCCCTCCTGCCAACTCGCTATTCCCAATTGAGATGGAGGCTTTACAGCAAGTTCCATATTAATGGAACACTTCATTCATCTTCTATACCCCTTGTATCCCTTTCGGGGTTGGGGGGGGCTGGAGCCTATCCCAGCTGTCAACGGGCGAGAGGCGGGGTACACCCTGAGCCGGTCGCCAGCCGACTGCAGGGCAACACACACACAAGCATTCACTCTCACATTCACACCTAGGGGCAATTTAGAGTCACCAATTAACCTAATGAGCATGTTTTGGGTCTGTGGGAGGAAGCCGGAGTGCCCGGAGAGAACCCACGCATGCACGGGAAGAACATGCAAACTTCACACAGAAAGGCCCCCGCCTGACCCCGGGATCGAACCGGGAACCTTCTTGCTGTGAGGCACGCGCACTACCTGCTGCGCCACCGTGCCGCCCTGGAACACTTCAATCACCTCAAATTCACTCATTCATGTACTATACACATGTCAGTAGATTCTTGGTTATTTGGGGAAACTAATACACAATTATCATAGTAAATCAACTAAAACACTCAATGATTTCATAACATATCAGTTAAATATAACCTTCAACTAAACCTTTTGGATGGACAATTGTTTTTTTTGTTGTTGTCGTAGTTTCACTTATTATTAGCACATCCTGTTAGTGTGCCCTGCACCCTTGTGGCCTATAACGTGCTCAACACCCAATACTACTCAATATTTGGAGGTCCAACATGGTACCAAGTCAACATAAAACTCAAACTAGTCTGCAATGTTGTAGCATTCATCTGATCCTTGGTCACTGCAACCACTGTATGATTTGTGTGAGTAAAATTGATATAAGTGGGTTTCCATGGATGAGCAAAACAGAAAAAAACACCCTCTGTCTTTAGACCTTTGATTCAGAGATGGAAAAACTCCCCAAAAACCCTAAGAGCAATAGAGGAGGGATCCCTCTCCCACAGCAGACTGACATGCATGTCGTGTGTGTGTACAGAAGAGACCAGCGTAATGAAATTACAGTATTATAATCATGACAGCAAAATTATTAATAGATTGAAGAATAGATCTGAGAGGACGCTGAGCAAGTGTTGCCAAACAGACCTGAGCCACACAACATCCTCTCCACCATGTCACCTGGAAGAGGACTGAGTACACAAACATACAAGAGCTGAGTTCAAGCCCACCATTCACACAGAGAGGAGAGAGGAAGAGACACACAGAGGGAGAGAGAGAAGGACAACATACACACAGAGACAAGAGGAGAGGCTCAATCTCCTAGAGGATGAAAATCCAAATCCAGAACATCTGGAATGAGGCACTGATGGGACAGGTCGATGATCCAGCACGGAGAAGCCAATTGGAAAGACAAGGAGGACAAACCAGGGAGAGCGCACACAGCTGGGCTTATGGGACGTAAGCAAATGGACGGTTAGAGACATGTAAATTTACAGCTTTCTTATTGACACAAAAAAACATGGACCAACATTCACAATGAGAGTTCAGTTTCACAATACCAACAATGAGTCCAAAATGAGCTTTCCAGTGACAGCAGTTCAAAAACCAACCCTGTGAGCAGTCACTAGGTTGATTTTGTGAACATGCATGGATGAATTTCACTCTGCTACTTTGATTATTCCCCATGGACTTAAAGAGGACTCTGAGTACAGTCAGACTCATAATGGACAGTTTAAAAAAACAAACAAAAAAGAGATATTATCTTATTTAGTCCACACATTCTTCTTCCCTGACAAAACCTGGTTCCTACATTACCCACAATGCAACTCAACCACACTGTTCTGCTGGAGATTGAGGTGTGTTATGTTAGCAGTGGCTACTGTAGCCTGGAGCCTCTAGCCTGCTGCAGAAATGAGGAGCTCTTTCATTTTCAGACTTGAAGTCTTCAGCCCCAACAGTCACTGACTCAGGTGAGTCAGTTTTCACACAGCTCCCTCTGGAGACACTAAAATGCTTTATACAACTGTTTTCACATATGCAGTAGCACTCCCCAACACCCAGAAAGACAAATTTCTATGGAGACATTACATTTTTAGATTTCATCTGACGTATTTGATTGTCTTTAACTGAATTCATTGATAACATTACTGGACTTTTTTGATTTTGAATTGAATTTTGAATTTTGAAGTTTAATTTCATTTCTGTAATTCAGATTCCCTCACCCACAGAATGTTTTTTTGTTCTCTCTTTTTTTTGTTGTTGTCTTTTTGTTTGTGCTTTTTTGATATGCGACAATTTTTGGAGGAGGGAGGTTTGGAACTGTTGCTGCCCACTGAGACATTATGATATGAGCTTCTACACTACAAATAAACCCCAGCAGCCTCAAAATGACTTGCTCAGAAGGAAAATAAGATTGGGTAGGTTATTTGGTTGGACTGCTAACGCCACTACTTACACACAATACAGTGAAGATATCCAATTTCAAGTAGTGTATAGACCAACTGGCGTCATAAGCTGCTGGACAGGTTTCACTGCGCAATGCGCAATACACAGACAAACACATGCACATACACACACCCAAATTGTGTCAGCCGCGTCACTTCTTTCTGGTTTAACATTGAAAGAGGAAATCCCAGCCTGAGACTGAAGTCCGTCAGCCATACATTTCAACGGTGCACTTCCTCATGCATCTGCACTTGCTGCTTCACTGTTACTGCTAACAGTCACAGTGCCTGCTTAAACTGTGGATGCGGACATTTCAAACCATTATTTACTGATGCTGAAAGAAAAGTCATAGTATTTGCACTAGATCCAGTGGATAAATACATTTCTCCTGTTCAATCAAGATGGACCAGGCACCACAGCAAGCACAGGTGGTGAGTGTGTTCCTTCTATAAACCATGCTCTTTGTGTTTTGAGTTAGAGGCTGCACCACTTGTTTAAATACACTGAGCAGTGATTAACCTGCCATTTTCATGCTCACTGTACAAATCGTTCACTGCTATCAGTATCTGAAGTATATCGCAAAAGAAGGCGCAATAATCTGTGCAATCATTAGCAATTTGGAAATCAGAACAGAAAATTGCACACTAAGATTTGAAGACGGTAAACATTTGAGACACTGCCTGGCATTTCCTGTGAAATCACATGGCAGCAGGAACAGAGAACTTTGATGTCAACAACTTCACTTTTACTTCCTGTGCAAGAATTACATTATACACACCATTTTGATGCTGATTGTATAAGGTAGGGTGGGGGCGGGGCATGTGTGTGTTTGTGTGTATGGGGGGGTGGGGGGTGGAAATATTTATGTGAGTCTCCAGACTGAAGTGCTGATAGGCCCTTACATCTCCCACTTTTTGTACACTGTATATGCATTAGTTAGTAGCTAGTGATTACTTATTAATAACTTAATTAAGCAAACTACATTGTAACTCAGTGCCTCAGGTTTATATAAATTATCTCAGGATAATGTGAATGTAACAAAGTACATTTTTGAGATATGTGTGCTTTACTTACGTACAGTAACCTACTTTATTGAAGATGAACAGATAAGCCAAGAAACTCAGTGCAATTTTGTCATAAATGTATGTGTTTGTGATTGAGTCACTGTGCAAATCACATTGTGTATTGTGGACTTATAGGCGTGGTCACTATAGCTGCCTGAGGCCATCTGTTCTTTGAAGTGAACAATAAGCCAGGGGGAAGACGAGTATGCACAGGTATAAAAGCAGTCCAACAGCCATTAGCCAGAGGCCTAAAATAACATTAGCATTTTGCATTTTCCTGCTGTGCTTATTCAGGGCTACAGCAAGCTTTTTAGAGGCAACGGCAGGATCTAATTTCAATTAAAACCTCTATGTATGGAGTTTCTATGTGACTATGGTGTCTTGTGTTCTGCACACAACTCTCTGGCTTTAATGGAATAGTTCAACATTTTAGGGAATATGCTTATTTGCTTTCAGAGTACGAGAAAGATTAATATTAACATATACGTCTCACGTCTGTGTGTTAAGTACAGACCTGGCATCAGGACTTGTTTAGCCTGGTATAAAGACTGGAGGCAGAGGGAAACACCAAACCTGGCCCTGTCCAAAGTTCAGTCTCCCTGCATTTGTGTCATGTTTGTTTAAGCATTACGTATACAATGTAAAAACGTTCATGGCTTTAGAGGGAGCTACTTGCTGAAACAATTTCTTGCAGACAACAGCTCATCACACTAATTATGCAAAGCTTCCGGAAGTCAAATCATCATAAGTGTAGACATCTGAAAAGAGGGTGGGTTACCTTGCATAGCCTGCTGCCATGGCATCACAGACCCAGACAGATTTTACAAAATAGATGGGTGGATGGATGGGTGGAGAATGCCCATTGCACAGTTTTTGCCCCACACAGTAATTTGCTTGATTTTGATCATTATATGATTTTTTCAGCTTGCTCAGGCCAAATGATCAACTTTGTATAGTAGATATCTAGAGGCCAGAGTGCCACAGGTTTATTGAGGAAAATCATGGTCCTCAGAGCTAACCAGTATATATTATGATTATTCTGTTGTGCCAAAATGTGTTGTCCCTCAGGTTGACTAGTGTTTACTTAGCTCGAATACTTTGCTTGCTCCACTGTGACCTCAGACACTCAAGTCAGCGTCTACACTGGCTAATATCAGTCTACAGATACTGTTCTGTTACTACCACTAAGCCACTGCTGTTGCTTTGGTTTGTTGCTGCAGCTTTTATAGTTTGTTGGGCTACTGAACTTTATTTGAATACTCAACTGGAAGCTCATACTGCATGTAGTGTATATGAGAATTACTGGTTCTGCATGGGAAGACATGACCACTATTTATAGCACACTAAAATGACAGGACATAACGATGCCCTTTGGGAAAACTCCCCCGCAATATAAACTACCAGTGTACGAGTGGAATGCATCAAAGTAGTGTTAGTGGAGCATTACTAAAATAATTGTAATATTAGTTGTTAAAGTAGTTTGATTTCTGCTTGTGTCATTAGTGGAATTTCCATTTTATTTTCTGAACGCCTTATCATTTGTTTTGTTACCACTAATTGATCTTTCATGGGAAAAATCTTCTAGCACAGGAAGTGATGAGTTTTATATTTCTTGTTTGTTTTGAAGAAATTAAAGAACAACCAGGCTGTGAGCATGAGCAGTGAAGGAAAAACCACCTACACAAAATTAAATCTCTTTACCAGAAAGGAATGACAAAAAAGATAGCAGATGCCACCGAACAGTGACTGGGGCTGATTGTCAAACCAGCAGCAAACATGGAGGAGTGCAGTACAACGTAGCACCACAATTACTGCTCATCATATATAGAGACTGAGGAACCCAAATGGCTGAAGTCTCACTTATCAATCCCCACTAGTTAGTATTAAGATTGTACAAATTAATTAGAGAAATTATTTTCATTGGCTATCTACCTATTTCAGTCGTTTAAGATGTGTTGGAATGTAAAGAGCACTTGCATTTTCTATCAATCCTTAGCAGCGCTCAAATCAGGTTTCAGAAACTCGTAACCAAAGCAGGCATTGAACAGTGGAAACAAGCAACAGTATATCCATCTTCAGGCTCAGTTCAGGGTACGGTTTTGGTCTCTGTACAGGCACGATGGAAGCTACATATATTTCAATAGTAAGCTATTTTCAGCTTCAATGTAATGGGATAAATCATATATGAGACTACCAATGACCACCACAAAAATATCTGTGTACATTCATGTGTGATGGGAGCAATGGAGGAATCAGTGGTTGTTGTTAAAGAATATTGGTTTGATTTAACCATGACCACGATCAATTCCAAACCTTAACCAACTGTTTATTGCTGTAAACATAGTGGTGAAGGTCCCTAAGTGCTCATTTTAACCCAAACCATCATCATCTTTCTCTAACCAAGCTGTTTTAGTGCCTAAACCTAACTAAACCATAGACCTCAGACAAACAATGTTGTCCTGCTGACAGGGGTGGTGTCAGATCAGAAGGAACTGTGCATTTCTCAAGGCCATTTACAAATTTTGTTTAGGTGGCACAGTGGGACAGTGGTAACACTGTCGCCTCACTGCTAGAAGGGCCTGGATTCGATCCCACTGTGGGCACTGTGGGCGCTGGGGGTGCCTTCGGTGCCTGCTGCTCGAGGAAAGGGGCCTTTCTATGTGGAGTTTGCATGTTCTCCACCATCTGTGGTCTGTCACCACCTGACCAATGGTGACAAAAAGGAACTGGGTCCCCGGGCGCCGCTGTTGGCTGGCAGCTCACTCCTCCTGGTCTGCCGCAGAGGAAGGACTTCGAGGATGGGTTAAATGCGGAAGAAGCAATTCACCAAAGCATGGCATGTGCATGTAGTGTTGTTGTGTGCGTAACATATGCATGTTGTGTTGGGTGATTAATAAAGGAAGTTTTAATCTTAATCTTACTAAACACTTGAAAATTTTGGCCTGCAGGACCAGAGTTATGAAAAACACAATGATTCATCCTCTGTCCACTGTCAACATCCACAGCAAATTTCATAACAATCCAGCTCTTAAAAATCTTGTGTATGAAGCTGAAGCAGATAAAATGAAAAGCGTTCATCCTCCGCTGATCAAGAACATTTATAGATAATTTCTTAACCATTAGTTAAGACGCATTTTACGAAAACACAACTGTGACCTGACAGTAGCACTAGACGAAAAAGGGTCACAAATATCAGGGATCACCCTCTGAATATGCATCAACCCTGACGGCCAATAGATTCAGGGGCGGGGCTTGCGGACAGGCAAGCCAGGCAGTTGCTTGGAGCCCCTGGCCACTAGGGGGTCCCCGGCCACTTATTTACATCAATGATTATTGATAGGCCTGGGCCTCAGGGACCTCTATTGGTCCCTGGACCTCATTTTGAGAACCACTAATCTATTTTTTCAGCATTCATCTCAAATGTCCCAAAAATTGTGCAATGTGTGCAAAAACCAAATTTTTGCATCGTGCACGGGTGGGTTGGGGGCCCCAGGGATTTCTTGCTTGGAGTCCCAAGAGACCCTAGCAACGCCACTGAATAGATTCCTTGAGACACTGACAGACAGACTGAAAAACACATTTGTTTTTTATGAGAACAAGAACAGACTACTCTTTGTCTCCAGCCCGCAAATTTATTTGTATCATTTGCCAATTTTTGAAATTTCTTTTAAATGTATATTTACTGGCTTTTCTCTCAGAGTCCAGCGCAGCAGCTGTCTCCACGTTCAAGGAGGAGTTTCAGCTTCTCATCTCTTCGTATTACAAGTAAGACAACAGACCATATAGTACATATTCACAGTGATATAAAGTAATTTAACTTAAGACAATACCTGTATCTCAATTATCTTTTACTCATTGATAACTCTTTCGTTATTTTCTGCAGAAAGGCACAATAGTTATGATGGAGGTGGATTTACACGGCGTAGAGGGTTGCAGTCTTTTTCATCAGTAAGAGGGACATCGAGAAAAGGTACAAAAATCTGCTTCTCTTACTATCTTAAGGTGATAACAATAATCATATAATTCTCATACAATAACATGACAAATCACTTTGTTCCGTCATGAAGAACACCAACCAATCACAGCTTTTAAAGCAAACCTTGTAGACCTTAAATGCATTTTCGTTTTTAATCCTAGAGTCAGTCCCAGATGAAGATGGTGCCTCACAGCTACATAGATCTCAGGACCAGGTGAAGAAGACAGGTACTGTATGTCTGAAAGTACACATGGCAAAGCATGACTCAATACCACATGGGGCATAGCTTTCTTTAAGGCAGAGCATTGGAGCCACACTCACAATGGCTGATCAGCATCAACTCTTTTATTCATGCTTCACAGTCACTGGCTCATTCATCAGCTGCTTGGCTACCATCATCCAGTCATATTCATACAGGTGTAGAGTGTGGCTTTTTATAACCCTTCTCACTGTTGAGGTGTGTTCAAACAGAATGCAAAGGGATGACACCACATGACTGCATACAAAGTCAAAGGAGAGACATGATGTGAAATTGTCATTTGATTAATTTCATGTTTGGTGTTCTGGCAATTTTGTATTAAAAAGCATAAAGTCGTTTGTTGTCTTTCTGGGAGTTTATTCTTACGCCTGCAGACAGACTCCTCCCTGCCGTCTCGAGTGCGAGACGGCAAGAAAGAGCCCAGAGCAGGGGAAGTTGTCAGGTTCTATACAATACATTATCTTCTAAATAGAATGACATTACCATCAGAACAATGTCAGCACAATAGGCACATCATAATGTGTTGTTCAATCAGCACAATGGTCAATCAGCAGCTTTGATCAAGCAGGATGTTCCCTTAATCAGTAGATGAGTACATACGTGGTATCATGGTCGGAAGATGAACACGTACATACACCTTATCAAATGACATAGTAAATTATTTGGCTTTAAGGTAGTGAATGCTTACGACTGAGTAAAGAGAAGATGAAATCATTTGGTTCACAGTTGTGGAACAGAGATGATGAATAGAAGAAGATAAGAAATCCCATTACATTGGTCTGAAAACACCTTTACTCAGCTGAGACTCTCATTCCAACGTCTTTTGCTGCTGCAGGTCCCTCCATCACCCCACCGTCCTTAGAGGCATCAGTGAGGTTGCAGATGGCAACAAACTGAATACCCCTCGCCTCACCCCTGCTTTTCAAGTGTGTAGGAGAACCTATGGTGGCCCCAAAATCACAAAAAATGTAAAACGTCCTCTACAGAGCTAGAGCTGGTGTTTGGTTTGTCCATTCTGGGCTGCTGTAGAAACATGGTAGAGTTACATGGCAGCCTCTGTAGAGCAGGTTCTGCTCCCTTGTGGATATAAAGGGCTAAAGCTAAGGTAATGAAAACAAGAGTCTTATTTCCAAATGATTATCCACTGATGAAAACATACTTATGAATATTATATTCCATTTACTTTGGGAATGTCTTTAATTGGCAGTTTAGGCTCATTTTTACTGGAACGGGAAAAGCACCTGTCTCATCACCTGAAGGCCACTGTGGGTTCTCCTTCACGCTTTGAGGGGTGAGGGGCGGGGTATTCACTTGGTTGCAATCTGCAACCTCAACACTAGATGCCACTAAATCCACTCCCCGGGCCTTTAAGTCAGATTTGTACGGATCTCTGAGATTAAATAAAGGTTTTCACATGGCCCTAATTTCGCACTGTACTTACCATGCAGTTTCACAAATGGTGACATAATGCCCTTTAGCTAATTCTGAAAAGTGATATTACATACATAATAGAAACTAATTGATTACTAAAGAGGCACGTTACCAATTCACGTCAAGGTCTATTTACTCGTCATCTGAAGTACTACTGGGCTTGTGAAACCAGTTGTACAATGTCTTATGTGGCTCTGGGGACCTCTTATGATGGTATACGGTACATATTTATTGCATTATGGGAAGAAATGACCTTTTCTACAGCTTGACCAACACTAGGGAATAAAAGTCAGGCTTCGTGGCCTTTGCTGCTTTCTTTTTAAAGTGTATCACGAGTACTCCAATTTCTGTGAATGCATTACTAAATGGCAGTGCAGTATCATATTCCTTCCTACTAGGGAAGGTAGTTGGGAAATATGCTAGCTATTATCCCTCTAAAAACTACTGTGATCATGGTTTCAAAGGCTGCTTGACAGATGTGAGTTTTATTTTATAGTTGTGAGGTAATTATCCTCCTAAGGCTCTGGTAGGTGAACAGCATTTCTCTACAAGCTGAAAGTATCCACTAGTAAACACCATTTTCCAGAAACCTCCACCTGTCTAAACAGTCTTGTCAAAGTGAAAGTAAGTCTGATTTAGCAGTCTGACATTTAACAGGTTCCAACGAAGGTAAAAGCTATCAGGCCTGGACTTACTCAAGGCGTTTGTTGTAGTTGGCCTGATGAGCTTCTATGACATCTTTTGGTCGAACTTAAGTTAACCGTTAGGACGGGAGTGCAGGGCATGCTGAGTGTGTTGTGGCGGGGGTGTCGCTGACCTAATCCAACACATTTTCCTTCTTGTGGTGTTTATGTTGCTTTTGTATGTCAAACTGTTTTAAACTCGATGCATGTCTGACACGTCAGTTTGCTAGCAGCAGGAAATTCAGCTTAGGATATTTTTTTCTCACACGCCTTGAACGCAGCACAGGAGAGGACCGCTTCGGCACGCTCCCAGCAGAGCTTTTTCAGTCTGTGAAGCACGCGGAGCCAGCGGTGAGCGCGAGCCTGGATGCTATGCGTGTGCGGGAATGGAGACGATAAAGTGCGATTGTCGTATTGCTGAGTTTGCTGACAAAAACAGCTGAGAGTGATACAGGTCGTGGAGTTAAACAGCAATGAGTGAAACAGTTACGAGGAGAAGAAAAGGGCCCAGGTTGACGAACTTTAAGAGCAGATGGAGTGAGTACTGAACAGCTGACACAGCGGACGCTATTTACTATAATTTATTTGACTGACTGAGTCTCCGTGGATATGGACCAACTGGTCACGTATCTACGTGATAGTAAGTTTTGAAGCCAGTGAAAGACAAGTAAGCCTTACATATGGATGTAAAGTCTTCCGTTACCATTGAACGGTGTTCTGTTTTACCTGTTGGAACGTGCATGTTGACTTAGTCTCGAGCAGGTTGTGCCTGCTTATATCCGGGTATCAAGTAGTGAACCACCTCATGTCAATAGAAAGCCAAACTTCTACCGCAGTGTGTGTTGCTAGTTAACGTACGACCCTCCGATAAGTTGTGTTTTTATAGCTGAATCGTGCGGAGAAATAAACTGAAATAAAGTGCAGCATGGTGAAATATAAACATGCCGAATTGAATAATGGACTCTGGTGAATTGTTTTGAAGGGCTGTGAATTGTGTACCTCAAACGACTAGGACTGCAACAAGAATTCACGTGTTACCAAGTTTAGTTTCGTTATTGGTGTTTCGCGGCAGGCAGACATTGAAATTTAAAATGATGTTGTATTTCGGTACCTCAATACAATGAGGTTCTAACAACGCGGCTCGCCGTGTCATTCCAAATGTGAGGCTTTTGGCTGTGACAAGTGCACTCACTATAGGCCCACCTCAGCCTGTTGCCCACGCTGGCAGCTGTAAACTTAGATGTTAGTCCAACTCTTTGCTATGTAATGGATTAATAATGGCTGCTTCATGGCTGACTGCACATTAAGCCAAGAATGTGGCTGTTGATACTGAAAAGGATGACTGATGAAATTTATGAGCTAAACATATATGTTATATTTTGAATATAACGGGACATATAGATAGATAAGTGGACATATTTGATTTGAAATCTGTAGCTTTCAAGTTTTCTGAGTGAAAAAGAACATGGAACAGGATTCAGGCAGTTTTAGTTGGGTCTTTGTGACTGCGCCATTCCTTCCCTTATAGAATCGACAGCATGGTGTTGTAACATGTTCAGCAGCCTCAGGGCATGAGGCTGCTGAACAGGACTGTTATTTACACCCACATCACAACTGAACAGCAGTAGCACAACTGGCAAAGAGTGTAGGCTTAAGAACAACCTCTCTGATATAGTTGTCTGTGTTGAGAGTAAATAAATGACACTACAGCCAAAGATCATTTTTGATGTGTATGTTCCAAGTTTCTCTGTGGCTAATTGAATGAGTTGCCCTTGGGCGTTGGGTGGGCCAACAGTGCCATAGCTCTTAGCACAGGACACACACCTTGTCCTATCAACAGAGGTTGTGTCCTGCAGACTTGAGGCTTTCGTAAAGGTTGTTATCAGGAACCTGGGAAGTGAGCCAGAGTGAAGCCTGGACAGTGTCCAGTGTTATGCTCCAGTTGGACAAATTCAGTTGAACTCTGTGTTCATGTACTGTATGCACTCACTTAGCTTTTCAATACATAAGACTAAGTGCATGATAAATGTCAGATCATGTTTGGCAGTAAGCCAAGCATTGCAGCGACAACTACAAACCAACATGAATGTAGTCTTTAGTCACATGTTACAAGATTTACCTTAAAATGATTGACTTTGGGTGTCCATGTTTTCTTGTAGAAAGCTCGTTTTCCCACTTGGGGTGAATGCAGCACAAGATGGAAAATGATTTCCTCAGAGTCTGAAGTAAACAAATGATTCAGCACACTGTTAGTGCTGCAGTATACACAGAGGATTAATAGGAAAGACCACCTGTGTAGCAAAACCGTTGTTGTGAGGCAACAGGGAGATGTTGGTGATGGTTGGGCCAGTACGTTGTAATTAGCCAATCCAAACAAATACGACCACACTTCTTATTTACAGTGGACAGCTGTGGGTGGTTGAATCTGCTATAATAACGATGATATACTCTGCCACAGCCAGCCATGCAGATAAATAATGTTTAGGTGGCAGTAGCTCAGTCCATAAGGACCATGGACTAGTTGATTCTTGTAGCTGGAGAGGTGCTAGTTCACCTCCAGGGCACTGCCTTTGAGCCAGGTACCTAACTGCTCTGGGTGCTGTGCTGCTGTGACCCATCACTGGTACGGGGTTCTCTTTGTACCTGTGTGTGATAAAAGTACTTGTCAGAGTGAAGAAATCCTTCTTCTTCTTAGCTTAAACTATAAATAAAGTATGTGTGATATCAGCAGAGTCCACATTGAGGCTTCTTTGTCCGCAGAGATGTTGCCTGTCAGTGTTCAAACGCAGCATGCTTCTGTTTCTGCTTATGTGTCAGTGGTCAAGTGGTCTTGGTTGTTTGGTTGAAGCAGGTCACTATCAGGTATTTGTGCACCCGAGGAGTGTTTCAGAAAGCACGATTACTGAAGCAAATCAAGCCTGAATGCAGGAAATTCTGTTTCATAAAGCAGGTTGAAATGAGTGAAATAAGTTGCCATGGAAATGTGGTTGTCTAGACAAGCCTGGAAGTGGTCGTGGTCACTGTCAGGCTTAGCTTCATCTCAGACTTAACCAGCGTTTCAGTCAATCTGCCACACTGAAACATAGTGCTCTGTACTACAGTTCCTGCCACACAGTCCCCCAAAGCACATGTGACATTTAACAACTTAATGTTGGGACATAGGCTTTAGTTAGAACTAACTAAAAATTCAAAATTCAGTCCTTCATCAGTGCTTGATGATGAAGGTACTGTAGCACTGTACTGCATTCTCACCATTTATTCCCAGGCAAACTAAATGAATTGAAGAAATGTAACAGACACCCAGAAATACTAAGAAGGTACTGATACAGTATGTCCATTACATGGGCACCATTATGTCTCTTCTACAACTCAAAGTGCAAAGTGCAAGTGGCATTATCTTGTTTTATTGTTGTCCACTAAATAATGTGGCTAGGATCTTATTTCAGACTTGAAGGTTGTTCAGTGTCACCTTGCACGTTATTCATCTTGTACATTTATTCTGTGCAGGTATTATAGAAAGCAAACTCACATTTCAGCAGTTCTTAGACCAGACTTGACTTCGTCTGATGTCCTCAGCTGTGAGTTCTTTACCAGATAGATTAGTCCTGGTTCACTTTGTTAGGCTTATTTAAAGCCTGGCTCTTCAAATCCGCCCTGCTTTCAGAGCCAACCACAGTTTCAGCTTTGGTTGAAATTACAACTGGATGTGAAGATAACATAAAATGAGGATTTTATAATTGATGTAGATAACAGTATTTAGCAAATGTGGTTTCTATTGAAAAGAGGCTGCCTCAGAACTGTTTATTCACCCTACGTTTCTCTGTGTTGTCCAGGCGAGCAGCCAAAAGGTAACCTCATCCCTGATGTCACTGGGAAACACAGTAAGTAACAAGGGATATTTTCTCCACTTTGCACTCTTCTTTTGGCTGTGAAGACAAGATTTTCTTTAATCATCTTATCTTTGATAGTCAAATAAAGGTTTCAGAATTGGAATTGGTCATTTTACATCTAGCAAGTCTTAGAAGACAAAAGTTTCAGTGAACTACTGCTTTGAGGAATAACACCCTCCACCTGTAGACTTGAAAGGTGACTCTAAAGTTTATGGCTCTCTTGTATCAAAACAGAGCATATCAAACATTTGTAGACACAGTATGGATGGATATATACTGACATGTGTCTAATCAGCCAGAATACTACACTAACAGTAGATGTGCAGGGCCTTTAAGCTAGCAAGAGATGCTAATGTTGTTGTGTGAAGGTTTCAGTACTGAGCAGATGCTGGTTTTGTTTCTCCATCAGCCATCCCATCAAGTGAAGATGAAGGGGGGCGACAAGGGGCCCTCAAGCGGTTTAGTGCCATGTGGTCCTCCTTCCGCAGAGGCAAAAGAGATAGTGAGTATCACATTACACTTCTGCATCAAAGAAAAATCATCTTACAAATATTTCCTCTTTCTTATCCACTGTTACTTTAGTGCACAGTCAGAGCAGAGTGGCTTCTGATATTAAGGGGGTATAGAGTTGCAGTTGTGTATGCATACTGATCAGACCTTACTGTGTTGATCAGAGTACTACTGCATACACTAACTACATCCTTTCCAGTTTGCAAAGTGCTGTTTAAATCTATTTTTGTTATGTCTAGAGGACAGAAAATGACAAGAGTGAAAAAATCCATTAATGTTAAGTTCTTGTTGTCTGGTGGGACGCTCACAGTGTCACACTTTCAAAACCGCTGGTTGAAGGATTGAAATGAAAATTCCGGTTTATTTCAAGCTGGTGGCGTGCCCACCAATGTGGCTATTATGGCTCTATCTTTGCACTTGCCACCTCTGCTGTAGATGTTGTGGTTTCAATTGTATATAAGTAATTTCAGACACTTGTCTCAGAGTCTGACACAAAATAAACATACAGTTGATGCTTGAAACAGCCATGATGTCTAATTGCATAGAATGATGAATCGTGAATCAAGACAGTTTGACAAAAGTGTTTCTTACAGTGCTATTTTACTGGATTTAAATACATTGTGCAGTGGTTTCTAGAATCCAAAAAGACCAGTAACATGTGTTGTTAACACATTTTCACCAGAGTACACAAACAGCTCTGTCAATGTGGCGACAATCTCAACACGTGAGAGTTTACTTTAATGTTTTTGGTAAAACTGTACTCAGCTGAGTATTAGCTGCCAACTGCACAGATTGATTTGAATACTTCAAAGGAACTTGTTTTTCAGGTGGAACGTACTGTGTCTCTGTAAACTCTTTGGAAGGCAAATCAAGTCTCATGACCATCAAACTTCCCATCAGCCATCTTTGAATATTTATGCATGTTAGTGTGCTAGGATTTGCACCAGTAGGCTTTAAGCACACAGATGCTGAAGGCTGCTAGCCTGAGCTCTGAGAACTCCTTGCTGGGTTGCTTTTATTTTAGACAAAAGGGGAGGAATGCTGCAGAGAACACATGAGCAGGCTGGCAGCCTGTGAAGGAGACAGGATGAAGCCGGGCTGTTTGTATGGGGGGTGAATAATGGACACTGAACAGAGCACTACAGTCAACAGAAGAGATGGGTATGTAGAGGCGTCAGGGCCAACATCTGTGGGCTAACACTTACTGCAGATACTGTAAATAAATAATTCAATCAGGGGAATAACATTCCATCCAAAGAGAGGATAAATAGAACTATATTCAACAGTCAGCTGAAGCCTCCCAGCGGGTTTCAACATTAGAAACAGCGTCATCATCAGCTGGAATATGGAAAAATATTACTTTCTTAAAATATTAACTTCATTGCAACATTCGCACTTCATTTTACCAACCACACCGTAACAAACCCACAAACTGTGTTGCACTGTGTCAACAACAGCAGTCCCAGTCTCGGTCAGTCAGTCGGTGTTGACAGTCAGGAGGTAAAATCATACAACGTGGTCTTTATTGACTCTAATTGTTTGCTTTCTGCTCAGGTCACTGCCCCTCATTCCTGTTTAGATCATTTTAAATGTCTTTGATTTTTATATCTTGAGTTGGGACTGTCGACAACACGTGAAAGAGAAATGATTTAACAGAATAGGAACATTTGGGAAAATGCTTAGCTTATGCTAAGCAAGGCTAACCATTATTCATTTTGTATCATGCCTAACATCAGTGGATCGTGACATGTCGGGTATGGAATTAATCTGCTGATCTTTTACTGTTTTATGGATGTCAGTTTTTAAGCCATGACAAAGGCTAAACATGGCCTGCAGCAAAGAAGGAAAGCCTTGTTTTTAGCCGAGCTGATTGCTGGAAGTGCCTTTTGCTATGTCAGAACCTATATTGTAAAATGGTGAATAATGAGCTTTACAATAGCCTCATGAGGAATCTTATCAATATTTATTTGAATTCACAGCGATGCCTGCTCTCAAGGTGTGGACATTTGGCAAAGATTGATCTAACATGAATAGGTACTTGGTAATCCTGGCATAATTCTGTCAGTTCCCTTAAAAGTAATAAGTGTCCATAGTGGAGACAGGAGCACCTTCTGGTCGGGTAAGAGGGGTGAGGAGTCAGCAGTGTACAGCAGCAGTACATGTAAGGCAGTGCAGTGGATGAAACACTGTAACCATGAGAGGTCCATTAGCGTACAGTCATAAATGTGTACAAAAAGTATTAGGCTGATGGGTCCAGTAGTATATGAGATTAGCAGTGGACAGACACACACGTGGACAGCCACACAACCAAAAGCATGAGCCCCACTGGCAGAGATAAAAACAGGTGAAGGTGAAGGTATTCTTTATAGTGATTAAGTCCCAGCTCATCTGAATTTCACGTGACTATGTCTTCTTAGCCATGTCTCTCTGTCCACCATCCCATCCAAAGTTAGCACTTTTCCTTTCGTCCAGGTGAGACTTTGTGGCTCTCAGACCAGATTCAGTAACATTTCCAGTCTCCGTAGCAGGAAGCGTAAAATCACAGGTCTGTTGTAAGGCGTGTTGTATGAGCCATCACAGTGCAGGGACCAAGTGCTGATACAATGAGGCCTGTCAACTTCCATCTGGATCACAATTTATTTCTGCATTTGTGTGTAGGAGTCCCTGAGCCTACAGAGTCGCTGGGCCCAGTGGCAGACGACAACACATCCAGGCAGCACCGCTACGTCAGTGGTCAGTACTTCTTTGAGTATCTGGTGGTGGTCAGTCTCAAGAAGGCTAAGGGCAGCAGCAACTACGAACCTCAGATCACCTACCAGTTTCCAAAGGTCAGTCTGATGGTTGTGTTTGTTGAGTGGGACAGATTACAGTTTGAAAAAGCTTACAGTCTTTGTGTGCTCTGTCCAATATGTATTGCCACAGATGAGTAATTGTGTGGTCTTAACTGCAACAAACAAAAATAAAAAACTGAAAGCTTGTTGTTTCTCAGAATTAAAAATGAAACTAATGGATTTCACATCTCTATTTTGACACAGTAGCAGGAATGAACCTGATAGTGTGCATTCAGGGTCCACGGTACCTAAAAGTGTTTCTACTGATTCAAAATGTTGTCATTCTGACTTGTGGTTCATGAGTAGTCAGACACAAAAGTTGTCAGCTTGGATTCATGTGTTCATCTAACATAATTTAAGCTGACTAAAGGAGGAAGCTCCAAATTTTAAACTCCTTTTAAGCCAAAAGGAAGTTGGCCTGAAAGGAGGGAACTATTTAAGCGAGTCTTTTGCAGTACTATTCTAAAGCTATTGTTGTAATTACTCAGTGTGGCGCTTTAACTGCATGTAGTGCTGTTTGTATACACAAAATGTAGCAATGCAACAAATGAAAGAGAAGAAGATCGCAAGCTGACACAGAATTGAAAAAGTACCTACATTGTCTGCTCTTACTTGTGTCATAACCCAGTCCAAAAAGAAATAAATAATCAGCTCATCACTCTAAATAATTTGCATGTGTTTGTTTGCTTTCAGAGAGATGGGATGGCGAGATTTCAGAAGGAAGAGGAAGAGAAGACGCTAAAGGCAATCACTCTCTTTTGTTTCCCAGAGGGCATCAACTGGGCTCCTTTGACAGAATACCACAGGTACAGCTGCTCCTCTGTCAGCTGTTTTGTCACTGATAACCTTTATTCCCGCATGTTTGGTTCAGGTCATCAGTGTACATCTCTTGTTCTGAGTTTTCATTGTCTGTTTTCCAGTGAGACCTTCTCCTTTGTTCTGACTGAGATTGATGGCAGCAGAAGAAATGGATACTGTAGGAGGTTACTGGTCAGTGTGTAGGCTGAAGGTGTCTTTGCTGTGCCATCATTTAGAGTTCATTTTCTAATGTTCAGTAAATTTCCTCTCCTTTCACTCTCCTATCTGCAGCCTGGAGGGAAAGGTGCCCGACCTCCCGAGGCTTACTGTATCATCAGCACGCTGGCTTGCTTCGGCCTCTTCTCCAAGGTGAGTTCAGCTGGACGTTTGACACTTTTGTGGGTCTTTCAGCTTATTTTTCAGTGTGGCTGCACTTTTACAAACATAATGATTTCCAAAATTTCAAACTTTCACAATTGTGAATTTGTAACCAAATAGTTGTATTGTGTTTGTGGAGACAAACAGGAGTATGTGTATGTACACTGTAGTGCTTTGTAGTACAGTATTGTGTTGAGCTGTGTCACCACTTGCTGTTTTGTTAGTGAAATAAGGGGTTGACGATTGGCTCCCATGCTTCCTGGAACTCTTGCCTTTGTGGTTGATAGCAGTTTGTGTTGAGCACTGCCTGCCTCCTGGAGGTTTGAGAGCATTTCTTGTTGAGTATGAAGTTTTCTGTTTTGAAATAAATGTACTCTTCATCAATAATGATTTCGTTCCATTTAATACACAGTGTAGCTGGAGGTCGTTCATGGCAATCCTGTCCCCTGATTGCTGCTGGAGAGCGTTGTGTGTTGTTACTGTCAAGTTCATGCATTAACTTTACACCGAAAAATTTGCTATCAGCTCCTAAATGGCAGATATAGAATGTGCCTCGTTTTCTCAAGTACACAATTACTACAGCTAGTGTAATTGTAAGAAATTGTGAAGGGGACTTTGCAATAATTTTAACAATGGAAGCAGAAAACATGAGACTCTGACGGCGCCCAAGAAACATGCTCCTCCAATGACAGTATTTCCACTATCTCTTCATCCATTTTCATAATCACCCTCTCCTACAATTGTCTCTCTTGCCAGTAGCCTCTCAAGATCACAACTGAATCATAAAGTGTCAGTGATGTGCACATATCCCTCAGATAACACAGATTTAAATTAAGTGCTGAATTTATATGCCTTTTGTGCTTTCATTTACATTATGCAGGGATGTTCACAGTGTTTCACTTTCAACCAGGTATCTGATTCTGACCACCCAACTGTAAGCATTTACTGAAAGGCGTGTATTGTGTTTGCTATCTCAGACGAGAAATGAAAAAGAAGTGTGGAGGGTGTGTCACCTGTTCATTATTAACGAGGAGACACACCCCCATGAGGTTGTTCTCTGTTTGTTTAGTAAGACATGTCACTTGCTCTAAATGCAGAGCAATGGGAGCAAACATGACGCTGATTCTTACTCTGATGATTCTCTGATTTAGGTCTGTACAGTAGCAACCAAAGCACACTGAGGTTTTGTCCCCTGGAGTTTTCTGGGACTTTGGGGTTTTTATTAAAAGTTTACATTCTACAATTAAAAACTAAACCATAGTGAATTATATTTTATAGGCTGATTCTAATATTTTTAGATGTAATTTAATTAAATTAGATTGCTTATAGACCAATAAACATGACAAAAATGACATAAGTAAATGATCAAGTGTTACCCTACCAGAATTTGATTCCTGGTAGTGCTGATTAGGAGTTGAAACAGCACACTGGTCAGTCTACTGTTTACTGGTAATCCCGGTAATGTTTTTATTTCATAACCTTATTTGAATAAATAGAATTGAAAGAACTTTTGGTAAAATTAAAGAAGGATCATGTTACGCCACTGCTCGAGAGACTTCATTGACTACCTGTATCTTTTACATTACATTTAAAAAGAAATTCCTGTTAAATTAGTTGTAAAGCTTGACAATTCTAAAGAAGGAGTTTGGTTATATTAGTAGTTCTTGGTACGGTATCATGACTGTGTGTTGTGTGTATGTGCAGATATTTGACGAGGTGGAGAAGCGGCGGCAGATCTCCATGGCCATGATCTACCCATTCATGCAGAAGCTGAGGGAGGCTCCATTCCCAGCTCCGGGAAACACAGTGGAGATAAAGAGCTTCATTCCTGAGTCGGGCACTGAGGTCAGACCAAGAGCACACTTTCTGCTATAAGAGTCCACTTAAAGTTTGTTATTATATTAAATAATTAAATATCTATTGTATTATATTAATGTATTAAATATTATACTGAAAGTCTGTGTGCTTTTTTTTAGCGTTATATGAACAAACATTATGCAGACCCACAGAGTACTTTATGCTCTTGTGTTATTGAGAAAAGTGTTGTCTTGAGTTAGAGTTGAACTTTAAGATTCTGAATAGTTCAGGTTGACTACAGTTTAAAACAGTTTCTGGTGTCAGGAGGTGAGCTGCGTGTCTTTGTCTTGTACACAGAGAGAGCAAAATGCACAAGGTCATACCTCCAATCTGCTTTACTCAAGACATGTACATTAGTAGTGCAGTAATATTTCATACCATCAGATGAAGAGGTCTGTATTCACTCAAAGGAAAGTTGTGTTTTATCATAAGAAGGGTTTTATTTTCGCAGCTCTGAATATTGGTTCTATCACAACTCAGAATCTGGTGACATCATTAAAGATAAGTCTGATGTCCAAAGAAACACGAGCGGTTGGATGATCAGAGAGGTTGGAAACAAACCTCCAAGTTAGACAAACTTGTTTGGAAGAGAAAAAGAAGGTGAACAGTAAAACTATCACCCAAACTGTGTGTTTTAAAAATCCATCAGAGTTTAGAGACCAACTTCTTGGTTCACCTTTCTTGAGCACTTTCAGTTCCACCTCCAAATAAAATGGTTTCGATAATCTGGCTAAATCGTCGTCAGCCTGACTGCTCGTGTTGAACGTGTTTTTAGTAAAGTCAATTGTATGCTGCTACCACTCTCTCTAGTATCGGCAGGTCATGAAAAGTCCTAAAAAGCATTCAACTCAGCTCCTGCAAAAATGCCTTAGAAGGTATGAGAAAAATCACTTGACAAACATGTTGAGTATTTCCTCTTGACAGTAGTAGGCAGTAGTGTTAGTTCTGAATGTCTTCTTGATGTGACTGTGGGCTGTCAGGAGATGTTATTCACTTGGAAAAGTTACAGTGAATCATTTTTAGGCCCCATTGTCCCTACTGCTTTTCCACCACACATCCATACGTTGGCCAGTATGACAGTGAACCAGTCATTAGATTACATTATATGCTGTATCACAAAGGTCTTAAAAAGTCTTAAATTTAACCTGGTGAGACCTGCAGAAACTCTGGGAAGTCATAAAATACAACCCAGAATGTGACAGACCATAGTTTCCCCATTTCAATT
Source organism: Chaetodon trifasciatus (assembly GCA_037975065.1). Lineage (NCBI taxonomy): Eukaryota > Metazoa > Chordata > Actinopteri > Chaetodontiformes > Chaetodontidae > Chaetodon > Chaetodon trifasciatus. The sequence goes on from JBBMOE010000052.1 coordinate 1,132,124, forward strand.
TCAGCTTGAAAAAGATCTTATGTTTCGTTTGGTTTACTGAAATCTGCATAGCATATGTTTATGTTAGAGATTTGAGATCCTAAAATGTTGAGTACAAGTGGAATCTCCCTCCACAGAAATCTAGAGGATTTCCCAACATCTGCCAGTCAGCTGTGACTTCAGCTCTGATGCATCAAGGAAATACGACTACATTCAGTGACGAAAGAGGAAAAGACTGTCCACATTATTAAGTTCCAAAGGAGTGTGAAGATAAGAAAGTTCCCAGCACTTCACCGTTGCTAAACATGAATGCAGAGGGAGTCGTGTCATTGCTAACACTCCTATTTCTCTGAAAATTAGTGAAATAGAACATAGTAAACATTCTCAGAAATTTGAAAACATTACTGCCACACACTGACACGCACAGCATGAGTACAGTGATTTTTATATAGTGAGATCGCTGCAGGTGGGTGTGTTTGTGTGTGTGGACTTGTGTCTGAACCTGTCCTGCATTACGCAACCTTTACCATACTTCTCCCATCACGCTTACCATGTTTCAACAGCCCACAGTCCTCTCAGGTATTCACTGATGCTGGCCATTGTTTTTGCTACAGCGACTGTGACCAGCCTTCAGGTTCTCTGGCTAGACTTGTTCATGATGGCAGGGAAGGTGTACAATAATGTAAAGTGGAAGAAAGAAATCGTGAAAATGATTCAAACTAACCTGCGTGTCAGCCCTTGGTAAATATGGCTAAATAATGGTTTTCAAATCAGACAGTGGTAAGAGGTGGAAGTCAGTGGCAGTCGAGTGATGACGTGCTGGTACCACTGTTGACAAATTTGTGACTCTCCACCAGATCATCAGTCTGACCCGGCCGCTGGACTCCTGGCTGGAACACGTAAACTTTGCCACGCTCTTCGGCTGCCTGACAGACAAGGAGGTCTTACTGGTGTTTGCTGCCGCTGTCCTGGAGAGACGGATCGTCTTCATTGCTGATGAACTAGGGTATTACACACTCACCTGTACGCCATCATTTACGCAAACAAAAAACTTACAGCAATGAATAAAAAGGTGTACAGGTGAACATCACTGACATCGTTGTGACGACAGTGACAGTGTCTGCAGATTAAAGACATGTTTGCGGCTCAGGTATGATTGATGTGGTAAGACATACTTTGAGGGTGTGCCTGTGTTAATGACTGTATGCTGCGTACCATATCATCCTTATTTTGTACCTGTATTTCCACAATAGGAAATATAAGCTGATTGAAAACAGAATACCTTCTCCTGCTTCACAGATGTTGGAGAGATATAAACAAGAAAAACTAGTTTTGCTTTATGTCTGAAGAGACAAAGGAAGAGAATATAAAGCATCACAAGACATTCTTTTCATGTAATTTGGTTATAAATATAAAGATATTGTATACATTGGCTTTTGAATTTTAGTCATGAGGGCTCCACTCACATGTCCAGAAGCCAATTGTTTCCACCAGCCGGACAGAGCTGCTTTAGCACACAACACAACAACCTTGTACTACACGACATTTGTAAATCAATATCATGGTAAGATTTTATGCTCACATGATGTTCCTGAAAGTCGGTAAATGGTAACACTGAATTATCACACAACTTGATTAGGAATAAACAGAAGTTGAACTTCTATTTCACTAAAAAATACACTTTTTACACCTTTTATTAAATTTCTTCAAAGTCATCATTAGATATCTGAATCTGGACAGACATGGATGTAAACTGAAACTTAACTGGTTGGTGGAGGCACAAAAGCTCAGGGTTCTATGTCTAGTTTTTAACTTCAACTTCAGAGAACTTTATTTATCCGTTAGGAACTTCACGTGTGGAGGAGCAGCAGTACATACAATGAATAAACACACACACACACACACACACACACACACACACACACACACACACACACACACACACACACGCAAACCATCAGCACCACATTAGACATATGGCCTGCTAAGTAAATAGTACCTCCATATGAGGAGCAATAAAAATTAGTCCAAGTGTTAAAAAGACAGTCCAAGAGGGGTTTTTAAAGGGCTTACATTAAAGACAGTCCTTTATTTTTCATTTTCCCTGTTTTCTGTTTAATGCAGACTTGCATCTTTCACGTCTGGAATTCGTGCACACAGTCCACATCAAAAGCCCTCCAGCAAATAAAAGCATGTAATTCCTCCCCCTCCTGGTAGCTTTTAATGTGAAAACTCTCCAGGAAGTGTTCAGTTTCAGTGGCAGTAATTTAAGGAAAACTGAAGAATCTGTTTAGAATCAGTTCTGATGTCTCTTCTCTTATCTCTCTACAGCACATTATCCCAAGTCATTCATGCTGTAGCAGCCCTCCTCTACCCGTTCACCTGGCAGCACACCTTCATCTCCATTGTTCCAGAGATCCTGATCGATGTAGTGATGGCACCCACCCCCTACCTGCTGGGGGTCCAGAAGCGCCTGCTGGACCTGGTCACTGACCAGAGTGATGTGAGTTATCATGGAGAACACAACAAAGCCTCTTTAAAAGCATGTTGGAGTGACCTCTGCCCTTTCCTTCTCTCTGTGACACAGCTGCTGGTGGTCGACTTGTCTGAGGACAGAAAGGAGACCTTCATTGTTTCAGTAAGTGTTGTAGCAATGAAAATGTTTGAGTAAATAATCTTTTTGTTATCAATTATAGTCTTGAAATTCACGAGGTAACCATGTTACATAAGTTAAAACATTTGTGTTTCTTCCTCTTCCAGCTTGGTGATGAAAGCTCGATTCTGCCCCCGAAGCTTCAAACTGAAATACTCGAGGCACTGAGCAACAGACAGAAAGCACCATGTGAGCAAGCTGCAACCAGAATTCATTACAGGTGTGTCGGTCCGGAACAGAAATACAGTTTTGTCATCACAAACGTTCTCTGTCCTTTCTTTCAGCGGTGGAGGAGCTGAACCGGGTGGTGTCAGAAGCCTTCCTGCATTTCTTTGTGAAAACAGTCGGCCATTATGCCTCCTATGTGAGATACAGTCGTGCTGGAGAGCAGGGGGTGTTTGAAAAGAGAAGTTTCTACAAGGCCATTGAATCCAAGACCACTAGACACTTTGTCAAGAAGTTCATTCAGACGCAGATGTTTGACCTGTTTATCCAGGAGGTGGAGCAGCAGCAGCCTGGACCGCAGCAAGGTGACAACACATCTAACACACACACACACACACACACACACACACACACACAAATAAATTCAACTCAAAGATATTCCTTAAAGGACTGTCAGACATCTGTGACTGTGAGGGGTGTGACTTCAGTAAACTGATATTTAACTGCTATCAACCCAAGAATCAATGCAGTAACTATGTACCAGACTAATCATCAAATTTAGATTACATGACTCAGCACTTCTCCAAAACCTCATTAATAAAGAGTAAAACTTGACTGACCAGACAACACAGACACGACTGTAAGTGCTGTTGATGGACACTATTGTTCCACAGTGCAACGCATGGAGGAAATGGAGGAGCTGTCACTGCTTTAACAGCATGTAAACAAAAATAGAGATGAAATCTGTGGAAAAACATTTCTCTGTCTCTTCAGCTGTGAAGTTAAAATGGCGGTGACATTCTAAAAGCGCAGTTTGATTAGCATCTGACAACTTTTAGGGTGAAACGGTGAAGTTTGTTACATGTTTGCTTACAGCAAAAACAGTACACTATAAATGCTGGTGTGTAAGTACACGCTGTGTACAGTTAGACTGTAGTGTGAAGTGGGAATGTTTTCAGAGCATCCGTCATGTTTTTCCAGTTCAGAAGCAAATCAGAAAGCAAAGACCAACAGCAGGCTTGAAGTACACTGCAAAAACTCACCTCTCATAAATGAAAAAGCAATGAAACTGAGAATATGTTCCATAAAATAAGAAAAATGATCTGCCAGTGGAACAGGAAAATTTCCCTTCCCAAGACTGTTAAAACAGGATGAAATATCAAGTCTCAAAGACCTGCTCTTCTCTTAAAAGTAGTGCAGCTTGACTAAAAATCCGTACATTTGTCTGGATACAAAGAAATTCTGACTTTGACCAAACAGCTTTGTTTTTGTCAGTGTCGATCAAACAGCTTTCGACTTCTGGAAAGTCTAGTTTCAAACATGAAGTTACTCAGAACCAGTAATGAACTCTCGGCAACAAGTTATAATGCCTTATTAAGATAATTAAGGACAAAAAGGTTGAAACAAGTGAGATTTTCAAACTTAAAAACTGCCTGGTAAGAAGATATATGTTGACAGACAAAAAAAGCATATATTGGCTTGATTTAAGATATTTCATCCTGATTAGATTTCACTGTTACACGTACTGATATTGGAGTTTTTATTAATGTGATAGTGATAGATCAGCTGATGCTTATTTTATTCCATAAATGCATCACTTAAGGAATTGTGTCCAGGATATGTAGTGAGCAGGACATTTGTCAGTGTGAAAAATCAGTTTGTCAGTGCTCTCTGCACAGCTGTGCAATGGTAAAATTGTAATAAAAGATCTCACACTTACAGTGTCTTTGACTGTGCTGTCTTGTTACGTATCAGGCGAATACGCTAACAGCGATATATCTGCAATAAGCTAGTATTGTCTGATGTATCAGCGTAGCCAATCATACTCTTCTCAGCACATCATTAGTCCAATGGTTACCTCAGGCTGGAGGAAATGTGTGCGCACAGATGGACAGATAGTATCTCTCTTTTGAACTGCTCTCTTTGTTAGACACAACACCAAAACAGAGGAATGCAATTTGCATCAGTAGGCAAACATCACTGGACTTGTGAGACTAAACACATTGAAGCTATTAAAGGTTACTGCTCTTTGTTAGCATTCAACAGTTACAGCTGGAGGGAGGTTTTGTTAGCACGCATATGGCTCAGGTCCATGGGAACGGTACTTTCAAAACTGACTTTTACAATGTGTACCCAACAACACTCATCATCAATTGAACTACATCAAGTCATCCATCCAAGTCTGGTCAGTTTAGCTTGTTTAGTTCTCAGATTCAGAGGCATTTCATATTTCATTGTCGTTAGTTACTGAGTCTTACAACTTGAGCTCATGTCCGCTGATTCCGCGTCTTGTCCTTTGTCCCGCAGGAATATTTCACAAAAAGATCCTTGAATACCAAGAAAAGAAGAAAAAGGACAAGACAAAGAAACACTAGCTCTGAGCGTGGGACCCTGGGTGCATATACATGAGTACATAGGAGAAGATGTGAATGTTGCACTGTGTGTTTTATTTCCTGTGTCTGTTTGGTTTTAGATAATTATATACTGATGTGTAATTTACTGTATGGCTGTATGTTGCTGCTACTCTGTGAAACACTGGCAGAATGAGAGACTACAGTTCCACATGTTGGTTCTCAGCCTGTGGCCACGGTCTGTCGCTGATGAGCAGGAAAATCATTTCAAATAAAGACGACTTTTTTAACTCCACATGCCTGCAGTGATTTTTAGGCCCAGTGGCTTCAAGCCTTTTGTGTTGGTTGCTTAGTTGTCTTGCTATATGTTTATATGTTTGCTTATTGCTGGCTCGATGAATAACTAAAGCCTCCCTCTGTGTGTGTGTGTGTGTGTGTGTGTGTTTGTGTGCGTGTGCGTGTGCGTGCGTGTGTGTGTTTATCTGAGCTGACCCTTTCAGGGTACAGGTTTGGCCTCTTATCACATCACGGTTTGATCATGGAGAGCAAAATTTATGTTATGTGAACTTCAGGTCGAGGCAGGAGAAATGGCACTCTGTCTTCACAGTAAACTACTGCTAGTCAGCCATTGGATGGATTTTAGGGGGCATGGAGACAGTCATGCAACCAAAAAGGGTGTTCAGACATGCTGGGAGAAGGAAAGCACAGAGGATCCAATAGCAAGAGATATGGGAGTGCTTCATAAAGTGTTGTGCCCAGCTGCTGTGTAACGAAACTACAGCTGTAGGGACCATAAATATATGAGCTGTGTAAAAAATGTTCTTTGAGGAACACGCCTGCATTGCTTCACGCTAACAGGAAGAACATTCAGACTAATATCGTGAGTAGGTTCTTAAGTCAGTGGCCGTGTAATGATCCTTGGAGAACATTTAAGCAACATTATATGTTAACATTGGGAGAATGCTCTGACTGAACACAAGACATGGAAACTGTAATGTTCTTGGAGCAGTCATGCAGGGCGACATTTGGTGTCAGAAACCACCCAGATGGAAATTTAGAACTGACCTGTTCCTCTGAGCAAATACTTTCAACACAAGTGTTTTTGAAAAACTAAATTAAGAGAATGAAAAGCTGTGAACACGTGAATAAACCATCAAGCGTCATTTTTTAAAAAATTCTAATTATTTGATTTTAATATTTCATTTGAGTATTTTACTGTTCATTTATTTTTCCATAATCTCATTTCATCCCTGACTCTGATGAACTGTTTTTATTCAAGTGTTGCATGTCGTTACGTGTTTGAATGCTTGATCAATGAAGAGGGTGGAGGAAAAGCAGCAGACTCTGAGCTCATCTCATAACACCTTCATGGACTGAAAGCCTGCAGACAGCAGACAGAGGCGGCAGATTCATGCCACAGCCACAGTGCAGTACAAGCAAAGTACAAGTATGAGCAAAGCCACAGAATGTCAGCTGGATTCAAACGAATCCGTTTTAATTTTCACACGCTCACATGGGTGTTCAATGACAATATTAAAATGAAAATGGAAAAGCTGTTTGCACGTTTCATTTTCAAAGACTTTACTTCCTCTGAAGTAGACAATGTCTAGCAACAAGAAGTGAAACAACGCCCCCTGTCAATTGGGTGTACAGTTACATGTCATCACACTATGGAAGCCCATAAACGACTATATAACAATGCAAATATCCACTTCAGAGCAAGTTCAGTCTTCGGAAATTAAATACTGTAATGCTATTTTAACTGTCAAGTTATGAGAAAATTTCTGTTTTCATGTTCTCCATTTTAGAACGTGATGACATGTAAATGTAAATGTGACAGATGAGGGCCACTGTTTCAGTTATTACCCAAACCAACAAACCTTAGAGAGTGAGTCAGGTGGAAAGAGACACCAAGGAGCACAGCTGAGACTGCTTTTGTTGGGTAACTATATACAATAAATATATGGCTTAGTTGTGATTGTATGGAATTCATGCAATGACAATAACTCTCTAACATAGATTTTGCCTTTTCTCCTTAAGTATATGTAGCCTACAGTCTTTCAGTCCAGTTGAAGATAAAGGTCTGTGGGTTTGTACCTTGTTTGGTTGCACAGTGTGAGTTTGTAGTGACTGACCAACCAGTCAGAGAGTGAGTCTGAATGATCTTTTTAAAAGCAGTGAAAAGGTTTCAAATTTAGGTGGCATACTGGAATCTTTGCACAGTCAAATCATTACTTTTTCATTTGGACTCAAAATGACATTTTGTACAATGTGCCAGGATAGTTGTGATGTGAACTAACTGCTAATAATTATTAAACGTTGACACTGTTTTCAAAACTTTGGAAAGTTGCACAGTAAAGTTACACAGTACGCACTCTTGACCATTCTATGGGAATGGAAAAATTAGGGAACATTTTTGTAATGACATGGAACTAAAAACTCTAGCGATAACAATGCTGTGCAAGAACATTCTCATATTGTTTCCAAAAACGAAAATGTTGTAAATACAAATGTTTGGTTCGTAACATTTTAAGAACATTGCACAATAACTTTCTCATGCTGACAAAAAAGTTCTAGGAACATTGAAAAACTTGCGCTGAAAAGACTGGGAACATTTCATAGTAAAATTTTAAGAGTGTTTGGCTGCTAACGTTTGAAGAACATCGTGCAATAATGCCCTTCTACTCACATTTTACCAACCACCACCTATACCAATTTGCCCATGGAAATCAATAAAGGTTTATCTTAGCTCTGAGTACACCCACTGCTTTCAAACCGGATTAGGAAATGTGTGCATCAAGTGTGGGTTAAGATGCGTTTCATCCAAAAAAAAAAAAAAAAAACACCCCTCTATCATTCTATTCAGTTCAGCAAGGGTTACTGTGGAATAAGTGTGGACTTATAACACAAACCACCACAGTCTACCACCGCACACCTGTCCAGATGTTTGCAGTAACACACCTGTAGGCTGGTTTTAGGACCGGCAATAATCAGCAGACATGAATGTGTTGAAGCTGATGTCATGTTGGATTCAGCGTGAATTATTTTATCCTCGATTGACTTATGGCAGCACCTCCACAGATGGTTATCATGAAATATTAAGCCGTTCTTCTTGATGTGTCTGATAAGAATAATGTTGCTTATTTGACACTGCCGAGATAAATATTAAATATTACATTATTTTATTCAACATTTTAAGAAATACTCCATCCAGAAAGTTATCAGACAGAAACCATTCAAAATAATATGTATGTCACTTTCATGTGCAGAAAACCTGCATGCCTCTCCATAACGCACTTGAGCTGCTTAATTGAATGTATTAATCCTCTCAGCTCCTTAGTGAAGCTCTGATAAACGTCCTCGCTCTTGCAGCTTTAAGGGACACCGGGGCTCTGTGGCAGTTACTGAAATGTCACACATGTGTGGGGACTGAGACTCTTTGCTTTTTATGATGCTTGCAACATAAAAGAAAAACATCTAATTAATATTTGAATGATCTCAGAAAGAATTTATGCCGACAAAAGTGTACTTTGTTAAGACAGCCAAATTCTACCAGAAAACTTTTAGCAAAATTTTAGTAAAGGAAATGCAACAGTACATTGAAACCGTGCAGCACTCCAGCAATGAAGATTCTGTTCACATTGTTTACCTGAACTGTTTGGTGTTTTCTGCATTTCTAATTCTATTGTAATAATTGTTGTAATTACTGAGTGTTGTAGTTAGTAAGTTTTGCAATTAAAGCTCAAAAAGGAGATGACTTTACACTCCCACCAGACAACATAACGAGTTAATAAACTCAGACCTTTTCTATTTGGCAAATACTATGAGAAGCTTTCCTGTCTTTTGTACCTTTTTTGTGGGACTGAAACAACTTTCAGTCAGAGATTCTTAAGATATGCATGAGTCTATTAGTGACAGAGCTCCCACTTGTGCAACAACAGGATGTCCAGTGTGAATCCCCAGAGTCTGAGGGAGTCTTCATAAGCATATAGCAGGTCAGCTGCAGGTCTGTCAGGACTGCAGCATTTTCATTCATTCATACCCCGATTATCCCTTTCGGGGTTGGGGGGGGCTGGAGCCTATCCCAGCTGTCAACGGGCGAGAGGCAGGGTACACCCTGAGCCGGTCGCCAGCCGACTGCAACACACATACACACATTCACTCTCACACTCACACCTAGGGACAATTTGGAGTCACCAGTTAACCTAATGAGCATGTTTTTGGTCTGTGGGAGGAAGCCGGAGTGCCCGGAGAGAACCCACGCATGCACGGGAAGAACATGCAAACTTCACACAGAAAGCCGGTGACCTTCTTGCTGTGAGGCACGCGCACTACCTGCTGCGCCACCGTGCCGCCCCTGCAGCATTTTATCAACTCAAAACACAACACTTAAATGTTTTTGCATCATTGAAATCTCAACTCAAGTCCCACAGCAGCCAAATCCAAGTCAAGTCCAAAGTCCTGAAATGTCAAGTCTACACCTCTGTGAACCCCTGAAGGCACTGTGTGTCCCATGAATCTGGGTCTCTGTTGATAATGCCGCTCGCTGCTGTGTGGAGATTTTCTGTCACTGGAGCACCAACAGTTTGTTGTTTATTTCCACTAATTCAGCCCACCAACAATTTCATTTACAGACGTAGAATCATGATCTAATTCTATATGTATGTTGTTTAATCAAGTCATGTCTTTAGGTGACAAACCAGTCCAACACTGACATTTAACTTATTAGAATGATCCTCACAGACAAGTTTTAGGAATGATCAGCCTGAAAATGCTAATGTCAATCAAATCACCGCATGACACAGATGCAGAACTGAGGAAAACAAGATAGTTGGATAATGATTACTCAGAGGTTTCAAGTACACAATGAATAATTATGTTTGCTATCAGTAATCTCTATTTTCATAATCAGGTCAAGTTAGTGATTCCAAACTCCAAGTGGGTGCAATAAAGATGTACAGAGATAAAAACAAAACCAAAAAAAGAAAAAGAAAAACAGAAGACAAACATTTATACAGTCTCTTTCTTCATTCCCTCCGGCCTTTTGAAGTGTAACTCTCTGCACCTGATGAAATATAACTGACCACTACCGTCCACCAGAGGGCTCCACCAGCTGAACCTGACCTTGTTAAGGCTCCGAACCTCTCCTTCCTCTTTTTCAGCTTTTCATCCTCTTCAGTCTGGAAAAGATTCAAACAAATCACTTGATTTCCAAACGTTGACTCCAGAAGGGCAGGACAATTATCTAAACAAATAACTGGAGAAAAATGTCAACATAATGAAACTCTCCCGACTGTCAGTGAGGATGACTTCTTCTACTTGCTTTAGCCCATAGTTCATTCCTCATCCCATCCTGCATTCACTCCTCTCAGGGATCCTCATAATTTCCTGGCTGTCATTTTCTGGGGCTGTCAATGAAGATATCAGCTGGTCTCATCAGCTGGTCACAGCCATCCAATGGCATAGTGAGACACCTTCTTTGGGAGCCAATCACCTTGCTGTTGTGTCTTTCAATACAATCCTCTCTCTGCATTTAGTGCATTCGTGTGCTGTTATGTGAGTCCTTCCACCTTCCCATCACCGCCAGTCTTCAGACTCTTCAGCTTCAGTTCATCAGTATCTGACTGCTGCTTAGGGCAGACACCCCTCCATTACAAAATCTCCCTGTAGAGTCATAGCACCAGAGACTTGATTATCAACAATCTTTTCTTCATTCACTTGTCTCTCCTGCTTGAATTACACCATAAAGTACACAGCAGATCCGGGTAACACTAAAGTGACAGTTTCTGGAAACAATGCTGCTAATGACTTTTGTCCAATGTTATTTTTAACATCTGCTGCTTTGAGCACCAGAATTTGAATCTCATTCACCTTCATTGTATTGGTGAGAGAAACTATCTGCATGTTGATATACCTAAATGAGGAAATAAATGTGACATGTAATACTTTTGACAGCAATTTAGAACAGTGGTATGGTTCCTTTACAACACAGAAAAGAAACTACCAGAGAGGACACAGCTAAAAGCTTTCAAGGTGAGTTAATGAACTCCATGAGGTGTCTCAGTAAAACTCAATTGAATTACTGAATTTAACTTGCAATCATAGTTTATTTACAGGCCAACAGCTGAGTCAACACCAAACCTGCACGTAAAGAACAAATCACACCTTAAAACAGATGTGAGATCTGTAAATGGTGCACGGACGCACCTGATGTTGAAGTCATTTGGTAGGTAAAGTACAGGCCACCCACAACAATTTGAACTTTACAGTAATTTGCAGCTTCAGCCTGAGTGGAGGTCAAACATCTGTTGAACAACACTGCCCTCAAGTGACGAAAGTGAGCAGAGCAGCAAGAACTTCCACAGACAGAACATTTTAGATTTTTTCAGTGATAATAGAAACTTTAGCTTATTCAAGATGTTTAACAGTGGCTGAATGTAGTGTGAGCAGAATAATATCACTAAGAACTGTACCGTCTGAACCTACACACACCAGTTTGACAGTGCTTACGACAACAGCATGCTCTCTGCATTGAAAGACAAACAGCACAATCTGCACTGCTCTATTAAACATGCTCTCCAACAGCACTTCTGCCCTAGAGAATGAGTGTTCAAGGAAACAGTACTGCAGTCAGTGAACAAACTTTATTTTTCACATCAATAGAAGCTCACATACAATGGAATGCACGCCTGTTCAATACTCCTCTCCTTCATCATCCTCTTCTCCCAGACTATCAGTACCAACCTCCTCATAATCCTTCTTCAACACAATCAGCAGTTACATTCTGATGTATTAGTACAGGCTAAGATACAATAAAATACACCTCTACTGGTCACTGGAGGTAAATCACGAGCCATCCAGCGGTAAAGAAAGTAATTTAAATCAACCCCACGTTTGCCAGCAACAACATTAAAGTCAAGCTGACATTAATGCATCAATAATTACAATCCAGTACTATAATATGCAGCACATTATTCTGAAAGGAGTCATTCTGCACAAAACCTTGACTTTTGCTACTTTAAGTATATTTTGATGCTCACACTTTTGTTGTATTTTTACAGAGGTAACCATTTGCATGTATAACATTTACTTGCAACAGATTATGTGTACATTGTGGTATTGCTACTTTTACTTAAATGAAAGATCTTTGTACTTCTTCCACCACTCATACTCCCGTCCTTTACTTAAATAAGAATACCAACACAAGAAAGTAAAAATACTCACACCTAAAGTCCTGTAAATACAGCAAAATGTAATTAAAATCTCTACATTAAAAATGGCCCCTGGGACTGATATTTCATTATATATTGTATTATTGAAATTCAACAGGTCTACTGATACATCTGGTCATGGTGGAGCTGGTTTCAGCTACTTTATATGGAGTTAGGTAGTTAAGTGGTGGACGTTGATTCAAAAAGATGAATTCTCGCGCTCTCAGCCTTTGTTCCATTTCCACCATCTCACACCACCAGAGGTCCCCATTTACTGACAAATCCTTCCATTTTGCAATCTTTCCAAATGGGTTTGAAAAATATTTCTTGCAGAAGAAACATAAGTTTAAGGACTTGTAGTGAAGAGGAATCCCTGTTATACATCTGTTTTGGAGGGTTTTCACATGAAAATACTGAGTCCAGGTTGTTTCCCTGTGAATCAGTAAATGTTGAATTTATTCTCCCTCAAACCATCACCTCACACTTCATTTATTATCCAACGTCTTACAGAGCCATTTGTCTGCCTAATATACTCATCTGTGCATTGTATCACCTGTGTCCATATCAATTCACTGTATAGTTATTTTCAGTCCTATTCTACAAAATTATGAACCACTTTACATGATACCATAACAATAAAAGACAATTTATAACTACTGCAAGTACTAGACTTGCACTATTGTCAAAAGTTACCAAGCACTATTTCAAATTTCAAAATTTTGGTTCAGTTTCTAGTCAAGATTTTAGATATTTGCATGTTTTTTTTGTTTTTTTCTCCACCTCTCCACCTCTTTGAGTACCTGTGCTTTCTGTATTTCTGACTTTGCTGCTGTAACATTGCAATAACACACTTGGATTACTAAAGGATTCTATTGGGCAATTGTCTTCAGGCATTATGATGATGTGAGTAGAGCAAAAGCAAATCCCTTTGACAAGGATTCAGATCAAACCTCCTAAATATTATTCTCTGACACAGTCCTCAAATCAGCTGTAGAACCTGCATGATTCTCATTTAAGATGAAAAACATTTTATAGATTACATAAAGATATACATGAATTTAGATGCATCCACAAAAAACCTTTCTCAGATCAAATAAAGAAAACTAAATATATTTAATATTTGACCTCATCAGCTTCATTGATCAGCTTCGTTGAAGTTCACTGGTATCTTCCTGTACTGAAGTAGTGTCCTTCTTATGAAAGCATGCACCCACCAACATGAATATGTTCAGGACTGTCAGCTTACTTTTGCTCAGCTCCAGCTTCTGGTCCTCCAGCCCCTGTACTTTCAGTCCCAGGCTAACAGTGTTGTGTTTGTACTCCCTCCATTTATCTGCCTCCTCTCTTTTCAGCTTTAAACATAGATGGGGTACACATTTGCCTTTGCCTAAAGCACTCTACAATACATTTACATCTTTGAAAGTGTGAAATGTCAGCTCATAATAGATCAACAATGTAACTGATAACTGGATCCCTTTGATTAAGCTGACAGCAGCTGTGGGCTCATAAAAGCATCAGAACAAACAAATGACTTTGATGAAGTGCAACAACAAATGTTTACTCAGAGTAACTTCTATCTGACTATCCACTAAGAGGATAAAGCAAGTGTGTCCAAACACAGTCCCATTCAAGGAGGCGTGGTGCCATGTCACTGGTGCACACTACCTGTAAGAACTGGGTGTTGGAGTAACTCAAACCTGTGATAAAAATGATCAGAAATGTGTCTAAGAGTTTCTGCTCCAGCTGTGTGTTGTGGGCCCATTGCCTGTTGAGTCTCTGCAGCAGCCTGCGGTTTGGTCTGCCTGCCAGCAGATGTACGCTAAAAGCCAAAAAAGCCACGCCATCCAACAGGAGTACAACGCCCTCTGTCATTACTTATGTCTAATTCATATGAAGGTCATGTTCCTATACAGGCTTTATGGTCATTTTTTTATGAACTATTAATGTTGAAAACCAATACTAATAAAAAGTTCAATGTTTTTCTTCTCTCTGGCTTTCAGGTGTTAGAGTGGTGAAGCAGCTCTGTGGTGTTTGGGGTTTGTTATGGCTCTACAAGTCCTGGCTGGAATGAAGAGAGCAATCATGTATGGATACTGCAAGGACATATACCACCAAATGCTTCAAGATGTAGAAACATAGCAGACAGAATGCAGAATACAGGACAGAATATAGCTTCATACTGACATCTGCAGAAGGTACAACAGGTGTTGGGACAATGCAAAGTATCAGCCTGCTTTCGTTCACAGAAGTTGCAGAGAGAGCAGCTCGATTCACTGAAACACTGAACAGTGACAACATCTCGGGGACACTGGTGACCAAATGATCCTAGTCCTATATCTGCCTGCGACATAGGTACATCAGGTACCAGTGAAAACAGCTCCAATGTTTTCTTTCTTGTGGTCTCAGTGGTCGCCATTTGTCACGGCCACAGCAAGTTGAAAAAGTTGAACCAGCATCAGCTCAGATGCCGCCCTCGCCTTGCTGATGCTGCTGACCAGTGTCATGTCCACCTTGCAGCAATGAAGGTGGAGGTAGCAACAGCAAACCCGTCTGTCGTTTTTCTAGCTCAGTTTAGATGACGGTAGGCAGGACTAACTTTACCTGGTTTCAGCGGCGGCCTGGTGAGTTTGTTTTGACAGCAGAGCAGAGAAGAGAGTGACTGCGGGTCAGCTGAACCGAGAGGTGTTTACTGGGGAAACGACAGCTCAATGTCTGCTGTATCAGCACCACCGCTGGCTGTGTGTTTTACCAACCAACTGCAAGAAAAAGCAAACACCACAGCCAGAGTAACACGTCTGTGCTTGACTCAAACACTTGCTATTATGACTCCGGAGGAGGAGTGACCTGTGTGACCACAGTTTCCATGGGAATGCAGTCATTGAGGCACTCATCATACGGAAGTGACCGTGGTTTCATCTTAACTGGGCTGGAAAAAGCATTGACACAACTCAGCTGGTCGTTGTGACCGCTCACTGCTTTGCGTTGTGGTACAACAAGAAAGACGAAGAATGTGAACCTCATGATGATGCTACAGGAAAAGTCAGGGGATCCTCTGTGGAGAACATGAACATCTGCAAAATTTGAAGTCTCAGAGTCAAAGCTGAGATACCCTGATGATATTTTCAGGAAGTGCCCGAGAGCCTGTTTTTACAGTGTGAGAAGGATTGCAATCTGAAAGTGTGTGTAAAATCACTGATGACCCCTCATGAATATTTGGAAACACAGTGGAAGCTGATTTACATATTCAACTTGTCATCACTTTATTGTTTTGTCATTGTACATTTTGTAATTGGACATTCTGTAAAATAAAGAGAAAAATAACAGAAACAAGTTCCTCGACAGTCATCGTGAGCATCATGCGTTTGGCTAAAACGATAATGGGTTCATTACAGAAAGCGCCACAAACAGCGAAACTAACAAATACAAAGCTGTTTATCTACATTGCAAACCCCTGGATCATACATACACACGCATGACTCGGGCCTCTTAAAAGTCTATCTGTAAAAAAAAATCTCCCTGCTATGTGCACTTCCACAGCAGGAGTGTGTCTGTCTTTACGTAAGACAGCAGCCAAGTGCCAGAGCTCAGTCACTCTTTGACATAATACAGAAGGTGGAGCTCTTATCTGAATGTCTGATGGACAGGAAGTAAATGAAAGCGTAATGGTCAATACATGAGGACACATTTGAATTGAGGCAACCTCTGGGGCTTCACTGAGCGGTCACGCCCCGTAGCAAGTGGTAGCGGTAACATCAATTAATTTGTCTTTTCTCACTTTCTTCAAGCAGCTCAGTCACAGCTGAACAAATGGTTGGTTATAATGAACGAAGCACGAGGGCACAGGGGGACAAGTCACTCATCCTTTCTACTGTTTTGCCCTTGGAGAATCAGGGTTGATCTTGACATCTGTCCCTCCTCTGAA
The DNA here is from genome assembly GCA_037975065.1 of Chaetodon trifasciatus. Classification (NCBI taxonomy): domain Eukaryota; kingdom Metazoa; phylum Chordata; class Actinopteri; order Chaetodontiformes; family Chaetodontidae; genus Chaetodon; species Chaetodon trifasciatus. The sequence continues at coordinate 1,148,405 of JBBMOE010000052.1, forward strand.
CAGCCCCGCACCCAAAAATCACCTTTCCTCCTGTGCAAGAATCAAGTGAAGCACTTCAGTCCTTCACAATGAGCGAAACACAACCTCGATAAATATTTACCTGAAGGGCTCAGAGTGCAGTGCATGTGTGGAGTTCCTTTCACCTATGAAGTTTTGTTTAGGGGTTTGTGATCTTTTCAGGTCTGTGCTAGATGTTAGAATTCAGTCTTCGGAAAATTCTCCAAACACCCTCTGAACTATTTTGTAATTATGTAGCAGTGCTCTGCTGGACCTGTGTTATCTGCCACGGGACAGCAGAGAGTGATAAGTGGTCTGTGCTTGAGATACATATTGATCTGCCAATGTCGCCTTTAAAGGGACAGTTTGCCATTTTGGGAAATATGCTTAATTTGCTTTCTTTTAGAGTTAGATGTATATGAAGCTTGATACTCCAGGAGTATCAACATGTCAGTGGAAACCAGCTTCCAGTCTGGCTAGATTTTGTTACTCTGGACAGATTGAGGCTCGCTGTCTCCCAGTCTGTGTTAAGCAAAGCTAGCCAGCTGCTGGCTGTCGTTTCACATTCAACAGAAAGTGAGCAGTGGTATCAATCTGCTCTAACTCTCTGCAAGAAATCAAAAGTCAAACTATTCCTTTAATGTCATGGTTATGATTTCATTTGATTCTAGTTTAGCTACAGTTAAATACATTGGTTGTCTGTGGGAAGCCCTTAACTTGAGTTGCTTGTCAAGCTGAATTTTTAATCAGGTTCCATCAGTGTTTGAAATGTATTTCTCAAGTTTTCAGCTAAAAAATGAAACACAGAAAAATAGAACCATGTTTGTAACCCCTGAAATGTCATTTGAAAAGAAGGGCAAAAATCACAAGCTTGAATTCCAGAGAATGGACATGTGTGCACACAAACACGCTGACTGTACATGTCGAATGAGAACACTGGATTACATGTCAATGCTCTGCCTCCCGTGACACCCAAGCACTGTCAAGATATCTACCACAACTGGTAGAAACACAGCGGCCATCTTGCTGGTTTTCAAAAATCATTTGTCATATCATACAAAAAATGTATCCGACATTAGACTCCAGCTTGAAGAAATGAGGCTTCAACAAAAATGGTCCTTTAAAATAACTTTCACAAACAGCAACTTTGCTCTTTGTCTCCATTCCTGCATAGTTCAGCAGGCATCCAGCACTGCCCAGGCTACACTGACAGCATGGTGAATGAGTGGAAAAACATCCTGTATAATAGTTTCTACTGAAGAGCTTCAAACACATTAACTCGTGTTGTAGAGTTAAAGATACGAAAGGTTACTCCTCCTTGTCATTTGCCTCCAGCTCGAGTGACTTCAGCCAGCAGTCCACTGCTTTAGGGCACAGCGTCCATAGTCCCACTCAGACCTGTTCTGTCATTTACAGCAAATGGACCAATATTTTGACCTTAAGAAGAGACCCACTGTTTTGGAAGGAGAAGCTAATATTTTCATCCAGTTGTAGTTAACATGGTCACACCAGGACATGGAAACGGAGTAAAAAATAATAGAAGATTTAATTTATCCTTTCCTGTGTTACAATGTAGAACTTCCCAGCATAATTTCCATCCATATCAGTCCAACACATCAAAGTTAACACCATAACCGCAATTAAGATTCCCCGATCCTTCCCTGACCGCCAAAGTCTTCAAAATAAAACCACAGAGACATCGGAATACAGAAACAATGGAAAAAGTAAAGAAAGAATTTATGTAAAGAAAAAACAGCTTCCCAGAAGACAATGGAAAGAAATGAAATCAGAGATAACTTCTGTGATGACAAAATAAAAACCTGGATAAGTTAGACTCAAAACACAAATGAAAAGACAAAATGAGAATGTGCAGAAACCATCATTTGACAAGCTTTGGCCCACTGTGTTGTGTGATCAGAGGAGGACTCCTCTGGGTTTCTGGGGGGGGGAATGAGTAAAACAGCTGGTTTAGCTCTGCCACCTTGCTGTCCTTCCCCATGAGGCCAGTGGGTGGGGCTGTTGCGCCGTAAAAAGCACCCCCTCGGTTCCCTCGACACACAAGTCAGTGCTTGTAAGACATGAAGAATAAAAAATATATACATTAAAAAAAACAGAATGTGACAAAATCAAACAACAAAAAACCAACAAACAGCAGCGTCAGTGACACTCAGTCGATCTTGACCGCAGCGTAGATTTTCCTGATGAACATGTAGGCTGCATAGAAGCCAATCGTGCCTGTCAGCAGCCAGAAGGACAGGACCATCAGGGTCGTATAGCCGAAGTACAAGAGGGAGGGGATGAACTCCACAATGTCCAGCTGGAGAGAAATGAAGAGAAGAGGAATCACTTTCAAAATGCTGTCCATCTCAGATTGTTGCTTTGGATGGTTTCTACTTACTATTCACCTCTATACATTTGGTACAGACCTTGCAAGAGACCGACTCTGCATATGATCAAAGCAGCAAAGAGCCCTTTTCAGTCATAGAACACATTGCACAGCTGGCTTCACCCAACTGTCAAAATGACGGCTTTGTCTTTCAGACAGTGATGCTATGTTAACACTGGTTATGGCATTTGTGGAAAGAGCACAATGCTCACGTTTTATCTGGCAATGATGCACGAGATGGAGCAGTGTCATAGCTGACAACAGTGCTTAGTTGCAAAGTGCTGACACGAGGAAAGACGAGTGTTTTCTATTGTCTCACATTAGTGGACATCAAATCTTATTTTACCATTGAAGCAAGACCCCCTCCAGCCTAAAATGTGTCTCCTTGTTACTTCTCTAGGATTTCTGAGCAGAATGAAGTGGGTGCAGTTTGACATGAGAAGGCTCTAATGTTTACTGCAGTTGTGTCAATGTTTTTCTTTTCTTTTCCCACATTGCAGCATGAAGAAAGTCATTTTTATGAGCTCACCTGAAATGAGAAGCATCTCTTACATGACTTAATCCTGCATCACTCACTGTTTTGTGGCTTAACAACTGATTTTATTTTCTTTGTGCAAAAGAGATGATGATGCTAATAATTTACTAGCAGTAAATGTGTCTGTGCATGTTATACTTGCTGCTGCAGCCTTTACATTCATTCATTCATTCAACCCAGAGATTACCTGACTCACATTCCGTTGACCCACCCCCCACACTTTCAGCACCATCTTTAGAACTCAGCGCCCCCAGTATTAATGCAGGTTTTCTGTCAAACATTTCACATCTCAGACCTAACAAAAAAAAACCTGATGACGTCGTCAAAGACAGTACTTAATATCATAAGACAAACTTGTTAATGACCACATGTATTATCACTCACTGATTGTTACACGTAAGAATACGTGTAAAACAGCACTGATTTCTTCAGCTGCAGTAGCACCAAAGAAGAGTCTGTTGTGGATGTCTGAATTGTCTGAAACAGCCTCTTTTACCTTGTTGATGAAGTAGAAGACGGCGTAAACGAGGACGTAGAACGCTGAGCCTCCTGAAACCAGGAACGTTCTCCACCACCATCGATAGTCCTGATAGCGAGGAGAAAACAAAACACAAGGGATGCAGATACGGTTCAGGTAGAAGCAACACAGCTGTTTTATGCTGGAAATGTTGGTTTGACAACCATTTGTTGTTATTTAGAGACACTCTTCAATACTGAGAACAGAGACTTCTGTCTCACACCATGGCATTTCCTTCACACTGCAAACATAGTGATAAGGACACATTTTGGGTTGCCTGCTTTGGATTTTGAGAAATCTTACTTTGGACAAAGTTACATTACTGAAGTTCAGTTAAACAGCAACATTTATGCAACAGAAACAATTTAAATGTAAGCATGAGGTCACAACAATGCCAAATCTTTCATTATCATTCATAACGCAGACATTCAATGAGAGTTTGCAGCTGTGATTAATATGCCCAGAGAGCGCAAGTCGTGCTGATTCCAACAGATGGAGTGTGATGTCTGCGATTACCAGGATCCCTCCACTATCCACACCCTGCCTGCCCCCTGCAGAGCTGCAGAGCACTCGAACCAAATTACAGTGGTAATCTTTTTGATGAAACACCTGCCATGCAGCCAAAAGAGAATGGTAAAGTACAGTCTACAGCACTGTGTTCACAGCAGTCTAAAAGAACTTACCTCTGCACAGAGCTGGAAGTAAACCATTACAATGCTGATCTGAGAGCAGGAGACCACCAAGATGATGAAGACCAGGAACAGGAAGCCAAAGAGGTAATAGAACTGATTCTCCCAGATGGCCTGTAGGTGGTGAAACACACAGTACCACTGACATGTGAGGACATCACATCACTTATCCTTTAAATATAACTAAAGAAAAATTCAGGAAGTCTGTCTGTATTAGGTAGGCTGGACAAGAACATGAGGTGATCTGGCTGGTGAAGAGGAGCTGACCTGTGAGGTGAGCACTAGTACTCACACTGAAAATGAAGAAGAGCTCGATGAACATGGCACCAAATGGCAAGATCCCAGCCATCAGGATTCTAAAGGACAGAAAACATCTTATCACAAGAAAGCACGCCTCGACTCAAGAGTTCAAATGCTTCACTGTAGCCAGCAGCCATACCAGTGACTGGCAGAACACTAAGAGCAGCCTGTTTGCCTGGTTAAACACTCACCCTACAAACTTGTTCATGTACCAGCGCTGCTCCGGAACCTGCCGAGGGATCTGATTCGTGCGCACTGGGTTATCATATGGCTGTTTGCGAAAGCCAAAGTAGTAGCCCAGGTAGACCAAGGGCATGGAGATACCGAACCACATACAGAGCAGGGCCAGCATTGTGGTGAAGGGGACCTAAGGTGGTGAGTGAAGAGGGCAGGGTCACAACGAGAGTCGTCAAGAAACAAAATACAGTGTTTAACAATAAATGTGACTGGACAAATAATCTTAATATTAGAACACAAAGTCAAACTGCAGGTGATATGGCTCCACATACGTAATCACTTAGAAAATAGTGCTCCACCACCCATCATGAGCACATTCTACCAAGGCACCATTGAGAGCATCCTTTCCAGCTGCATCACTGTGTGGGGCGGGAGCTGCACTGACTACAACAGGAAAGCCCTGCAGCGCATAGTGAACACAGCTGGAAGGATCACTGGTGCCCCACTCCCCTCCCTGCAAGACATACACACCACCCGTCTCACCCGCAAAGCGATCACAATTGTGAGCGATGCAAGCCACCCCGCACACAATCTGTTCAGCCCCTTGCCCTCTGGGAGGAGGTATAGGAGCCTCCGTTCCTGCACCACCAGACTCACCAACAGCTTCATCCACCAGGCTGTTAGGATGCTAAAAACTCTCCCCCCTCTAGCTTGCGGTTTCCTAAATTGCTGTCAATGTAGGCAGAATTAAACATTTTAGGTTATGTCATCTGAGTCATGACACTCACCGCTCCAGAGGAGTGTTCTCCCCAGATGAAACAGTTGAGAATGAAGCAGATTCCAAAAACCACTGCAGGATACAAAGTTGCTGTCTACAGTGGAGACAAAACACACAAAACCTAAGCCTCTCTCTCACAGCAATACCAGTGGAAGCCAATTTAAGCACTTCTTCAATGACATAAAAAGTCTTGCTCGCAGAACTCCAAACAAACACTGGGTGTGCTGCATTGAAAAAAATAACACAAACTTAGTGACGTGACGAGAGGCAATTCTTTGCTCGTTGAGGATTTAACTTATCAACGTACACAAAATGCTCCTTTTCTCCACCGATGGCCCTTCAGTGTGCGGTACAGTCTGCCAGCAAAGTAGCCACCAAATACACTGGAAGAGAAAACAGTGTGAAATCAAAGAAATGCACTATTTCCTGCCATCTTTGGGATTTTCTTAATGAGGCTCAGCAATATGAACATGGCTCTTACCCCATGAACATGAAGAGGAAGCAAGCAGTGGTCATCAAGGCTCCTCTACTGGATGGCGACAACATGCCCAACATTGCAACAACTATCTCACACACACACACACACACACACACACACACACACACACACACACACACACACACACNCACACACACACACACACACACACACACACACACACACACACACACACTGAATATTTCCAGTTTTCCATAGTAATCTAATTTTAGAAATGTATGTAAATAAGAAACACCATCTTGCCATGAGTGAGTTGAGAAGACTGATACCACTCTCATGTTAATAAGCTCAATACAAAGCTAGAGCTGACAGGTCATCTTAGCTTAGCATACAGCTTGGAAAACGGGGCGAACTAGCCTAGCTCTGTCCAAATTTTCATATTTTACATCTAATTTGTTGAATCCGTATGAAAACCTATGCAAAAATGAACAGCTGTGCTGTTTAGGACGGATATGTACTGGGTCTTGGCAGGATCAGTAAATTCTTGGCATCTCCTCTGGTTGTCTGGCAACCTCATTGTGTTGGCAAACCTCCAGGAAGTCACTGTGTCAGTCAAGAAATGGTGTATTTGGCAAAATTCATCAACGTTACAAACAAACACCAGCAAAGTGATTTTAGACTGGGACTCATTCTTCTGGACATGAAGCCATTACAACTAAAGTCAAAGAGCACATGACAGACACTGCTTTTCTCTGGGGCCTCCATGGATTGCACTTGAGCCAGCAAATTCCACAGATGCTCGATTTGATCGACATGTGGGGAGTCTGGGGCTCGGCTGGCACCTTCAGCTTTTTGTCATGTTCTTGGGGCCAGTCCTGGATGGTTTTTGTGGCGTGGCCACTCAGTGTATCTGCATGCATGTTAACATTTAGAAATTTATACTCCTCAAAAGCACATCTAACTGTTGTCCATGTGCTACAGATATAGTTCAGTTTGTTTCTGCATATTTTTTGCTTTTTATGGACTTTTCTTTGCGGCTTCATATTGGCAGGATTGTATGAAAGAGAACATTTTTATATATTATTTCAGGCATGTGACTAAATGATAGCAAAAGAACCTAGTGGCATAAGGTGAGATTTACACTGTCAAGATCTAAAGGAAATTGGTGAGAGAAAAAACAAACTCACAGATGACAATGAGAACCATGCAAAAGAGCTGGATCCCTGAGCCCAGGAGAGAGCTGAGGATCATGGGATACTGAGGCGGCCTGAAGACATCACCATGCACATTCTTCCATCCTGACTCCTCCATGGTGTCCTCCTGGATAGGGAGTAGAAAATTTGACTAACACTAAAAACAGGTACCCTCAAATCAAGTCACTGTAATATACGCAGTTTCTCAGAGACATGATACGTGTTCTTTCCCCAAAGATTTGGGGAACCAAGCAAACTTTCGTTTGACAGATGTGTATTTTCTTACTATGTCATCCTCTCTATTGTAGTTAGCAATGTCCTTCCTCAAGGTCCTGATAATGATCATACTCAGAATACCTGAGGAAGAAAAGCAGGGAAAACAATGATGAGACAGACAGAAATCTCAACACTGCTACACATTTATATTTATTTATTATCTACACGACTCACAAAAAAATAGGGATGTTTGGCTTTCAAGTGAAATTTCAGGATGAACCTTAAAATGCACTATAACCTTTACAGGTGAACTTAATTTGACCTTCTCTAAACTTTTCAATGCACGTCTAACTGTTCAATGTTTTCCTTCGGCCACATCCCACACTGATGACCGCTTCATTGTGAACTATGCCCTGGATGATGAATGCCACTCAACTCCAGGCACATTTAAGGGAAGTGAGAGGTACCCAAGTGTCACGTCAGACCATTCAAAACCATTTACATCACCGTGATCTGTATGCTAGACGACCTGCAAGGGTACCTGACCACACCACCAGGCATAGGCGTCATCATCTTGCATGGGCCAGGGAGTGTTCACACTGGACGAGGCACCAGTGGGCCTCAGTGCTGTTCGAATGAAAGTCGATTCATGTTGAGCAGAAATGATGGCCGCCAATGATGTTGGAGACATCAAGGAGAGCCACTGTTGTCACCAGACGAGCCTTTGGTGGTGCTGGTGTTACAGTGTGGGGACGTGTGTGTAGTCAATACAGAACTGCCATACACTTTGTGAATAGTACAGTGACAAACCCATACTACCTGAATATCATTAATCCAGTCATTGCGCCCCTGCATGAACAACACAGGCCTAATTTCATCTTCATGGACAACAATGCTCCAGCTCATCCAAGTCGCACCATTAGGGAACGGCTGCTGGAGACTGGGGTACATCAAATGGAGTGGCCTGCACTTTCTCCAGACCTGAATCCCATAGAAAACCTATGGGATCAGCTGAGTCGCTGTGTAGAGGCTCGTAACTCTGTACCCCAAAACCTCAATGACCTGAGGGCCGCCCTTCAAGAAGAGCGGGATGCCATGCCTCAGCAGACAATAAGTCGACTTGTGAACAGCACGAGATTTCCTTGTCAAGCTGTAATTGATGCTCAAGGGCACATGACAAGTTATTGAGACAGTGACATTTTTTGTTGGGGTATACCCACCACTGTTGTTGGCTTTTGTTTCAATAAACTGTTTGAGAAGAGGAAATCACCATTGTATGCTTCTACTTAAATGCCCTACTTTCATGATATAATATCACTGTAGCGTGAACTTTTTACATCATTCCATAAATTTCACCTGAAAGCCAAATGTCCCGAACTTTTTGTGAGTAGTGTATATTTACTGTGAACAACTGAGTGAGTGAAAGGTGACCTGATTTCTAAGCAGCATAAAATTAAAGATGACATGTTTCTTTAATATTTCAAGCAAGATTACTTTTCTGTTTCCATCTTTGACAGTTTTAAAATAACGAAAAAGCAAAAGTTTGGGAACCCTGCATAGTCAGTACTTATTAACACACCATCCTACAAAGCCAGGGAGGTGATTTTTAAGCACATTTATTTATGTTCCATTGTTTTATCCGAAGAGGTAATTGTTATACTGCACAACCTTATTGATACACTGGATATACTGTATATTTTATACACATAATGTCTGACTTAAGATGTAAGTTTAAAAAAATGTAAATATTTCACTGTAAGTGTAATTAAAAACAAATTAAATTAAAAACACTGCTGCAAAGCATGCCAGAGATTTACTTCATCTTTTAACTTCATGTAATGATGTCTTTTTTTCATTTAATCAAGTCTGCATTCATTTCTAAAATTATAAACAAAACGATTATGATAATTGTAATTGTGGATAGACTTCCTGTGTGTGTGTGTGTGTCTATAAAAATCAAAACTTGGACATACCTGAGAGGAAGAAGACGACCACCACAGAGTTGACGATGGAGAACCAATGAATCTGTACATCGCTCATGGTCAGGTACGTATCCCATCGAGACGCCCACTTCACCTCACTCTCCTGCACAGAGGAGACAAGACGCTCAGCAGTCTTTCCTCCACATTTATCTACCTTTGTTTAACCCCATATCCCAGAGAACTGAAACTGCTGGAAATTTGGCCTGAATTTTCCAACTGCCTTTGCAGTCATCCCTAGGATGATCACGTGGATATACAGTGCTTTGCAAAAGTGTTCACCCCCCTTGGCTTTTAACTTATTTTGTTACATCACAACCTGTAATTTAAATGTTTTTTAATCTGAATTTTATGTCATGGATCTGCACAAAATAGTCTCAGTTGGGGAAGTGAAATGAGAAAAATATATACAAAAAAAGAATTTAAAAAAATAAAAAACTGAAAATTGGCATGTGCATATGCATTCACCCCCTTGCTATGAAGCCCCTAAAAAGTTCTGGTGCAACCAATTACCTTCAGAAGTTACATAATTAGTGAAATGAAGTGCACCTGTGTGCAATCTAAGTGTCACATGATCTTTTAGTATAAACACACCTTTTCTGAAAGGCCCCAGAGGCTGCAACACCACTAAGCAAGAGGCACTACACCATGAAGACCAAGGAGCTCTCCAAACAAGTCAGGGACAAAGTTGTTGAGAAGCACAAGTCAGAGTTGGGTTCTAAAAAAACATCCATATCTTTGATGATCCCTGAAGACCATCAAATCCATCATCTTCAAATGGAAAGAACATGGTACCACAACAAACCTGCCAAGAGAGGGCCACCCACCAAAACTCACAGACCGGCCAAGGAGGGCATTAACCAGAGAGGCAGCACAGAGACCAAAGGTAACCCTGAAGGAGCTGCAGAGCTCCACAGCAGAGAGTGGAGTATCTGTCCATAGGACCACAATAAGCCGTACACTCCATAGAGCTGGGCTTTATGGAAGAGTGGCCAGAAAAAAGCCATTACTTAGTGTTAAAAGTAAGGAGGCACGCTTTGAGTTTGCCAAAAGGCATGTGGGCGACTCCCCAAATGTATGGAGGAGGGTGCTCTGGTCAGATGAGACTGAGGCTACGTTTACACGGAAACAATCTGAACAGAAAACACAAAAGTGGTGTTGTGTTCTCACTTTTTATTCTGCGTTTAGATGAGCGTTTTTTGGGGGGAAATCTGTACGCATACAGTGACGTTTTTACGTTTTTACCCTTTAAACGGGAACGCCATGGTGGAGCGTTTTTAAGATTTCCACTCTGGAGGGGGGGTTTCACTTTTTTGTGTTTTTAAGCCCTGAAAACGCTGTTGCCGTCTAAACGAAAGGCACATCTGATAAAATATTTTGTTGTTTTCATCTGCGAGCGTTGTCGAGTAAACAGGGCCTGAAATCGAACTTTTCAGCCACCAAGGAAAACACTATGTCTGACGCAAAACAAACACACCCCATCAGCCCAAGAACACCATCCCCACAGTGAATACTTTTGCAAGCCACTGTAAATTAATCACTTATGTTTAAATTTCAAACTAATCCTTCATTAAATGCCATGATTTGGGCAGTTTTAGGGATTTATTCAGGACTTCACTGTGGTTACAAGATGTTTAAAGTCACTGAGAATCCATACTGCGGTTACTGACCTTCCAGTGGACAGAGTAGGTGAAGAGGACTTCATTCTCCTTCGTCGGGTCAATCTCCTGGGGGGCAGAGCCACTGGCCTCAGGCAAGGTGCATGTCTTCTCATTTTCCACAGGCTTCAGATCTGAGAATAAATAAACACAGAATAAGTATTACAAGAAGTGAGTGATAACAACTTTTACATTACTGGCCACCTTGGAGGAAACAATTGTGCATCCCCCTTCTACTTGAATAGTTTCTAAAATCACCATAGATACAGAAACATTACACAACCTTAAGTAATTCCAAAAGAGTGTGTTGACACCTACCATCTACTTTTACACTTTGGGGTATGACCTCAAATCGCACTACCCTGTAGTTGTGAATGTCCCCTTGTTCCAACTTCTCCTTGTGGAAGTACAGGATGAAGGACAGGTGGTTGTGCAGATAAAACTGTGAAGATAAGGGGCAAGACAAGAAGAAGTACTCTTTAAAAACACAAGCAGACTTGTTTTTTATTTTTGCAGGCTACATTATGATTCTATAAAATCTGACTGTTAATTCGACCCTTACAGTGACCTCAGACACAGACAGAGTAGAAAAGCAAAAGAATGTGGAAATGAAATTCAAGGAAAAAACATTATCCAAGACATTCTACATTTGTTCCATTTCCATACTTTTATTACCAGTACATAAATTGTCTCAGATTTTCCAGGTTTTCAAGATGCAACTTTTAAGGCCCTGAAAACTGTGTGATGGTTAAATGTGTTTAAACCCTTGCTAAATGTGAAATCCAAATTAAAGATGGGAAAAAAACATTCAGGAATATTCATAAACATTTAAACTCTCAAATCTCAGGTGTGAATGTAGTTCGGTCAGATTTGACTGACTGTGGGCTGGCAACATCAAGAAAACATCCACATAACTTTCAGCAGATTTTGATTCAAATATCACCAAAACCTGATTAGTGCACAAAAAATGTGACATCACCTTTTCCAACTGAGTCTTGCTCACTTCTTAAAATAATTGAGAAAAAAAGGGACAAAAAAGGACATCTCTCCTCATGTGACAAAACTAAAACTGTTTGAACTTTGGTAGAAAAATCTATGTTCATCAATACAGGCAAAACAATGCTAAGAGACGCTGAAAATGCAAAACAGCATTCTATAACTGAAGTCTTCTCCTCTCTCCACCTCCAAATAATGTATCAGGACAGATAAACACAATATATATCTACCTTGCTGCTGTCGACAAATCCCAGTCTGTAGCCATGCTCAAACTGGATATCTTTCACCATGTCCTTCTTCTGCTCCTCCTCCCCTCCTGCCTCTCTGTTGGGATAAAACTCTAACCTGGTGGCAACAGGCAGGTTGTCTGCAATACTGCAAGGCACAAGAAGGTGTTCAATCAGTCTTGGTTTGCACATTGAACATTCAAATACTCAAATAACCACCCCTCAGTTGCCTCTGCCAAACAGCCAAGTTGCAGTTTACATTCATGTCAGCAAATATGTTTTATGAGGGTACAGTCACCTTTGACTGCCAAATTCTAATCAGTTCATCCTTGTCCAAGTGGATGATTGTGCCAGATGTAATGAAATTCCCTCCATGCATTGCTGTGATATCACATTCATGAGAATGGGACGTAAATACGGACAAACAAAGTGAAAACATAATGCCTCCAACCACGGCTGTAGTTGGCACAGAGACAAAATTGAAATGCTAGAGACCTAAGTTATGAAGATAATATAATTGAGAACAGAAAAAAGTATTATTTTCCAACTACGTTATGCTACAAAGTATCAAAGAAGAGCTGCTTCAGTCATTTCTCTACACATCAATTTAGACTTAAACTTATGGAGTCTGGAGTGACTGAACAAAAAATATTACTTATTTGGTTGTAGTAATCATTGGTAGTCCTCATGGCAACAGGTCTATATCAACATTGACCTATCAATATATGACATATCATCACTGGTAATAACAGTGAGGAAGGGACGCTCACAGGTGAACATAATACTCCTCCTGGATTCGCTCAGCAACCAGCTTGCTTTCGTCTACGGTGAGTTTTTGCTTGTTGCACAACATCTCACATTTCTTGTCCTTGTTCATCTCGACATTGTAGCAGGTATTTACAATACGGTCCCCGCGTAACACCTCACCTACAAAAAAGAGAAACAAAAAACATAAACAAAATATGAGTAAACACACTGAAAAATAAATAGCGATTTTTTTAAATATGTAAGATAACATTGCTTTTCTTATATAGGATGAAGTCAAAGCGTGTGATGTATTTTAGAGAAACACATTCTACATGTCTGCAGCATTCCACTTACCAAGGTTCTCTCCCTTGTAGAAAACAGAGTCTGGCTTACAGAAAGGCAGGGAGTAGTATTCATAAGGAAGCTGGGTACGGGAGCTGGTCAGCTTCACCGCCTGAAAAACAAATGATTTGACTGACTGGGTCACAGATGTAGCGATAAAATAAACAGTGAATGAACTGAATTTATACAGCACTGCTTTACTCTTGCTGACCACTCAAAGCACTTTGCAACACAAGCCAGCATTCACACACTGTTGGCAAGGTGCCATCTGCTCATTATGAGCAATAACCATTCACACACATTCACACAGTGATGACACAGGGTTTGATTTTTGACTGTTTACACATGTTGGTCTATAGGTTAACAGACAGACAGACAAACAGACAGACAGACAGACAGACAGACAGAGCTAATGGCTTCACTAGCTTTGAGTCAGGTAAAAAATGAAGCATGATAAAAATAGCTTGGTATGGGAAAATTTCCTCCAGCAAGGGATGTCTGGGATGCTACTCTTCAGTTTGGTTGCAGAACTGGTACAATGCTGATTGGGATGAGTCCCAGCCAAAAATCACATTGTTGCTAGCCAGAGGAAGCAAGCGTGATACGTGTCAGTCAGAGGCCATCAACCAGTGTCATTGAGGCTGATTTGCTACCAATCAGTGTGGTGGAGGGTGAGGGATTCAAATAGCTATTTCAGTTCTTCAAGCGCAGGTGTGTTTTTCCATTAAGAACTACCGTGACTCAATGCATTGAAAAACACTTTGAGGAGAAGAGGGATGAGCTAAAAGTGAGGCTAGCCAGGGCAGACAAGCTAGCTCTGAGCACTGACTGCCAGACAACTCTCATAAAACTACATCACAGCTACCTCTCACTTCATCAGTGTTGACTGGGAGATGCAGTCCAGTGTGCTCCTTGCTCAAAGCCTTTCTGTCTGGCACACATCAGACAACCTCGCAGAGATGCTGACTAGTGTGATGGAGACATCCGGCCTCAACAGTCATGTGCTGGCCTGCATCCACGATAACGGGAAAACATTGTGGCAGTTTTTCTTAAAAATTAACCAGTTAGTTACAGTTTAATGGGTGTTCAGCCATTAACCTGTAACTAACAGGTTTATCTGGTTTATCTTTAGTTTATTTTTGATGCAAAAGCAAAGTAGACCATAGATATCTGATTTTAGAATGAACTCCAACTCTAAACTACCATTACATCCATTGGCTGCTCATGGGAACTATCAAGCGATCTTTATAGGTGATTTGTATAACAATGCAAGATCATTTGTTAACCATGGTAACATGTTATGTGTGACTGTAAAGTCAAATAGGGGTTAAAACAGAGGTGTGATGTGCTCGTGTACTACATGTATTCTGGCAGTTCCTCAATGAACAAGTGAGTGAAATGTTGCTGTCGATCTCCTTCATCAGCACCACTGATGATACCAAATGACAGTCACCAAAACTGTCCTATGAATGACTTACCTGTTTTGGTTAATTTTGCTTCTGCATCTCCCAGTCAGTTTATTTCATGATTTCAAGTTTTCATGTGCCAGAAAAATTCATTTAAATAGGGACCCTATTTTCCCATGTTTATGTGTCTAAGTGACTAATGGGGACAACAATTTTTTAAATTGGTTCAGTACTGAATGAGAGTGCTACAGCGGGCAGCCACTAAACAGGCTGCCATGTAATCCCTCCAGGTGTTGGCAAACCGTCAATGTTCGTCAGCTGTAAGTGTTTGATTTTGCCACTGACAGGCTCGGATTGTTATTCTACGTGTCTGACAACATTATGAAAAGGATCCCTACAGAGACAGACCTTTTGGTTAAAGAGTAAGATCCTTTTTGTATAACCAGAAACAGCTACTATATGGCTTTTGCCAAAGCCACCAGACTCAACCAGAAGGACTTAAATATGAAGGACGTCAACAGATTTTCCTGGTGAAAAAAAATTGTATTTTAAGATAATGGAAACCCTGCTCCCAACAAGCACCGATGTAGTAACAGGTAGCTGTGATCCAGCAGTTCAGGAGTCGGTGCTCAGAGCTAGCTCGTCTGCCCTGGCTAGCTTGACTTTGAGCTAATCCTTCCTCTCCTCAAAGTGTCTTTCAATGTGTTAAGTCACAGTAGCTCTCCATGGCCTAACATACTCTGCCTCCATGTACTGAACTAGCTGTTTGACTCCCTCGCTGTCTCCCACTCTGACTGGCAGCACATGGGTCTCAATCATACGGCAGACCAGCTGGGTGATGGCCTCGGACCAGAGTGCATCACACTATGTGTGTTTATGCAAATTAAACTATACAGCGACATGTGTAATGAATCAAAAATATTCTTGGCGATTAACTGATTAACAGTTAACTACTAACATTCCTAGTCTGTATATTTTCATGGATACAGCTCCTGGTTCATTCAAAAAAAAGCCAGTGGCAACATGACATGGATCGGAACCATCACTGATCCGATCATTCTAATCCTTGGTCTGGATCAAATGAACTTATCTACAAGTGTGAATGCATCCTAATACCCATGTTTTGGTGTAGGATGAGCTGGACACTCACGAGAAAACGGAAAAGTTACAAAAAAACAAAGAAAGGCCACAGTTGGGCTCTAATCGAGGACTTCATGATGTATGGCAATGAGCCTAACTACTGAACAACCATGTCACAATGTGTCAGCTAATCAGTGAAATGCTAATCAAATGAATCTTGGTCTTACCTTAATATCTACTGTGTCACCATCATGGAAGTCTCGGGGGGCAACTCCGGGAACATAAAAGGGCTGGACCACAGGCAACAATGACAACAGCAGCAAGGCCCACCACGTCTCCTGTAACACAGACACCAGCAAATGCTGTATTTTACCTCACAAACACTGCATAATGTAACATATAACATGACATTAGACATATAAAGTTATTGTGTATGTTTATGTATGTGGGTGTATTAAGACAAAAACATTCTCAACATGAGCTAAATTCATCATGCCACATAAAAAACTACACACTTGAGACTAATTACAATACTGTGAATTCATTAGAGGTGCAGACCATGCTAAGATTCAAGTTCTAAGAGAAAGAGGAAAAGGGGAGATGCTGTGCACTGACAGTAGACTGTCAAATCTCTTTCAAGATGCCTTCAGGCAGAATCAACTTGAAACTACTTCCTAACAATTCCCTGTCATGATGAAACTGTATACACACACATACGAACATGTCAACATTTATCTGTAGCACATTTCCACCTCACCTACAAAAGTCTTGTTTCTTTTTTGTGTGGAAGACAATGTCACATCAAAATGTGTTACAAAGTCTGGCAGTTAAGGATGCCTGGCTTTCCTCAAACATCAAACCGAAAACAACATTTCAGTCAATCTCCAAGTTCACCCTGAAAAATCATAAGTGCTTTTACATATTGGGATGTACTTCACCTTGCAAAATGGATTAAGTCATAGTACAATATTAGTCCAGTAATGGAGGGGGTGGGTCCTTCAAGTCAAAAAATAACTACACCATCATGAAAAAGCAGTCAAAACAAATCCAAGACTTGAAAAGGAATGATCATGAGAGGGATATATGAATATTCTAAAGACAAGTATGGTATTTTTCTTAAATGGGAAAATATTGCATCACTGTTAATCCACCTCAAGCAGACTATCATCAAAAATGGAGTGTCCCTATGAGAAGAATTCTGTGAAGATTAGCAGTTATACAGGTCATGGCCTGTGGACACAGGGAGCTACAGTGCTCCAAAGCTGAGAGGACAGAAACTGTGCATACAACTGCTGCCCAGGTGATTCAGCTGAGGCAGATTATTGGCATAGAGTCAAAGAGAAAAGCCTCACATGACATCCACACTAGTGTTGCCAGAAGGCATGTAGAGTTCTCCACGTGCCCTATGAGAAACTGGCTGCATGCAGCATGAGAAACATAAAGCCACAGCGACATGAAAATGGTTTGAAAACAACAATGATGTCCCAAGAGGCCAACTCAGAGTTGACAAGAAAATCCAATTCAAACTTAAAATTGACTTTGAGTAAATGTTAATGGCGTGCATTTACATAGCGCTTTGATCCAAGTCACTGCACAATTCATCTCTCCTTCATCCTTTCACACACACTGATGGCAGCAAGTTAAACTTGCAAGGCACTGGCTTTGCTATAGACAGCAACTCGGGGATCAAAGTCTCACTCCAGGGCTATCTGACCTATGGACTGGAGGAGCCACAGCCACTCAAATTTACGGCACAACAGGACCTGCTGTTCTCTCACAGTCCTCATACAACTTAACAGCGCTTTAACAGTTGTGTGAAGATGAATGGTGGGGAGACAAGTGCAGTGTCCTCATAGCAAAGCTGACACAGACCGAGTCAATGCTGCTTCTGCCAAGGGTGCCTCTACTAACTTCTCACTCAAGAGGAGGAGAAGGGGCATACTTTTGATGTCTTTAAGATGCAGAGCTTAATTTAACATTGTGAAGTCATTTTCTATTCTCATGCCAGAAAGCCTAATTATAACTGTGTGATTCAGTACTGGAAAATAATAAGTCCAAGAGGAGCACATGCGTTTTCCAAGCACTGTGAGTTCATGACATGGCAGTGAAGGCAGTTAGTGAGCATGGCTTCTGACTTCAAAATTTAAGTTATAGGACAGCTCCAAAGCAATAGAGTAACAGACAGTTTTGGTTCACATTAGTTTTCTTTATTTAGCTCATCTCATGCTGCCATCTCCACATCTTTCAGTACTGTTAGCCAACTACACCGACAACAACCTCAACAACTGACGCTGCCAGACAGGGCTGCTAGAAGCTAACGTTAAGCCAAAGTTCGGATAGCTGATTTCTCTTGGCCGTACAACAAATGACAGTCAAACAAGAGAGTACGTGATCAGTCATACTTTGTCAGAACAGTGTAATATACCAAACAGCATGATAAAAAACCATTTTTAAGGCACAACTGACACTCAAGCTAGGTAGCGATAGCTAGCTAATGTTAACTACAGCAAGCAGTTAGCTAAATCGTCACATCGACATTCAAACAGCAGCGAACTCGTAATTCTGTACTGAGTTAAAGTTAAAATGTTGTTCATCGACTACGACAGACCACTACTCTGCTACAAGAACAGCATTCTGTATGAGTTCATTTGGGAAGACAGTATGAGCAATGTGTACTTAGAAGAAAAAGAGTTCGCTCTTCCACATACCATTGCCGAGGCCGCCATTTTGAATACGTGTCATTAGTGACGTTGCGGAAGTCCTGTGTTTTTAATATTTCTGTTTTTTTATTTGACACGCCCATAAATGTCAGACTCCTGAAGATATGTGGAACATGACCCCCCCACTGCTGACTGACACTATCACTGACACATACTGAAACAAAAGCGTTACAAAAGCGTTTCTCCCATCTTCTTTTGAAATAATGTGAATTACTCGTTTGTTAACGATGCTGTGTAATATACTGTTGAATCACTGGTATTTGCCTCCACCTTCAAAATAAGAGCCAAGCCTACAAACAGATAAATGAACTTAGTGTGTAAAAAACACAACATTTTAAATATTGCTTACTGTTATATAATAAATATACATGTCGGTAGATACAGCAATTGTTTCGAAAACAGTTTATTTGAAAAATATCACACCAAACATCTAACAAAATACGCAAAGGAGTTTTATTGAGAAAGAAAAGCGTTGGGCATTTATTCAGTAATGTCACATACACCTCAGCAAATGTCACATTGAAGACTCTCAGATATTGTACCTCAGTTATTTCTTAACAGATGATACCAAATCATGAAATGATAAAATGATTAAATGTTAGACACTTGAGAATATTCTCTATGAAATGTTAGGATTTTGGTCTAATTCGGTACATTAAGATTTCCAACAATATGCGAAACACATTATCCAAACAGTGTTGAAAAATAGCACAGTCATGAGTCCTTGACTCAGAAAATGATTGAAAAAGCTTTTACTTTGGAAAATATCCTTCCATTCAAGATACAGCGATGTTCATAGTGGTACTATTTGCAGCAATAAATATTTTTTCACACAGAAAAAAAGAAGGCCAAAAGATGTGAAAATCTGTATTTGCTTCTTTCATTTACTTCGCAAATACAGAATAACAGTTCAATGGGCCAAAAGAATAATCAAGCATTATTACTTAACATGGCTTCACATTAAAGACTTTACTCCTACGTAACTGTATTTATTTGTGTACATCATTTCATAAATACAGAGCATATGCAATATATTATAAATTACTGAAAAAAGAAACAACCATTGCAAAGGCACTGTGAAGGAGTTATGCTGAAACAAGCCTCAGTACAATGAAAAAAAACCCATGGAATTTAAATAGAGGATTCACACATAATCAGTCATTTATCTTTCACTCTGTCAAGTCCACAGTACCATGTCACAATGTAAAACATTGCATTTAATAGGAAGGGAGTGGACAATCACACCTTTGTTTGCTGAATTGTTGACATCAACACAGTAATATCAGAGCTGAGGACAAATATTTCACTGCGATCATCTGTGTTATGTTTATACCTTTCCTTGATGGATGCATAATGTGTGCTGAAGTAGAACAGATAAATCCAGTCTTTTCCATGTGACTGCTTTCAGGTGACCTACAGTTCTTGAATTTGGCCATGCATGTAAAATAATAACTGTGAGCAAAACAGTAATGCTTTTTCAATTGCTGTACTGTACAGTTGGCTTTCTTCATGCTGTGCATGTTATGTAGAACACCTTCAAAGGTGTTCAAATGATATGTTAGGGACTGCACAAAAAATATAACAGGGTGAGGGCAAAAAAGTGGGAGGGCTACTGGCAATTATTGCTAAATAGAGGTAGTATATTTCAAATGTCAGGTGCATAATGTAATCACAACGAGTGATCCAAATAATATGTGCAATCTGTTGTCAAAAAAATCTAGTACAATAAAAGCACAAATAAATTATGTGAAGTATTCTTTTTTGCACCACTTTTCATTATAAAGAGGCTGCAGATATAACAAATTAACATATCTGCACACATCATGTACTATATGCGTCCAGTGATTCACAAGAGTGATACTGATTTGCATCCAGATGATTTATGGTCAGTTTTTTGAAGCTAAATATCCCGTATAGCTGATGCAGCTATGGTGATGTTAGCCTACTGTGTGACCAAGCCTTCAAAACATTACAAGACACCATCTGATTTGGTCCAGCCATGACCTAAGTTTAAGGTAGGATTTGTGTTATCATAATATTGCTAATAGTAACAATAATAACTACACTATATTTTGTTTACATATTTTACTTTTCTTAATCTCTCAGGTTATATTATTTTAAAATGTTCTTGTTTCAACCCTCCCCAGTCATTTTTGTACAGTCCCTTATATATGATGTGTGTGTGAATGAGAAAGAGAAGGAGACAGACAGAGAGAATGGTAAAAAGAGAGTATGGGTATGTGCACGTGTGTGTGTGTGTGTGTGTGTGTGTGTGTGTGTGTGTGTGTGTGTGTGTGTGTGTGTGTGTGTGTACGTGTGTACTGCACTGCTGCATGTAGAAAATGGACTTGCAATTAAATCTGAATGTAAAGTGATGATATGAAAAAGTCTCATGGCTGCTGCTGATACTGGCTCTCTGTGGCTGTGTAGAAATCCTCCAGGACACTCTGCAGGTAATCAAAGGTGGGACGGTCCTCAGGCTTGTTCTTCCAGCACTCCAGCATGATTTCATAGAGTTCGGTGGGACAGCTCTCCAGGCGTTGCATTCGGTAGCCCTTCTCCAGGGAACGGATCACTTCTGGGTTTGTCATTCCTAAAAAAAAAAATCACAAGCTTTTGGTTAAGAAAATAAATGAGAAATATCTCATTGGCTGCATTAGATGCCATCGTCTGACGCATTAGCTTCCTGGTTCTATGGGTGGTTGTTTTGTCAGACTGAAGTATCTTAACTATTGGATGGACTGCTACGAAACTTTGTGGAGACATTCTCTGACTTTAGTGATCCTCTGACTTTTCCTTTAGATCCGTCACCAGGTCAAAATTTGAATTTGTCCAATAGTTTGTTTTATGGCCAAACACTGGCAAAACTAATTAGATGATGTTAGCATACTAAAAGGTTCAATTAAGATGGTAAATATGATAAACATTATACCTGCTAAACATCAGCATATTAGCATTGACACCGTGAGCATGTTAACATGCTGATGTTAGCATTTGGCTCAGTGCTCAGTGTTAAGCTCCCATGTACAGCTTGACAGATTGACCAGGGGTGGTTGTGGCTTAGGAGGTAGAGTGGCCATCAATCAGGAGGTCAGTGGTTCAATCCCTGGCCTCGGCAGTCCACATGCAGAAGTATCCTTGGGCAAGATACTGAACCCCAAAAACTGCACCCCATGAATTCACACACTGATCCCCCATCAGTGTGTGAATTCATATGTACGTCTACTGTGGATAAAAATTGTAATTTTTTGGGGGGGTAAAAGTGTCTGCCAAATGACTAATTGTAATTGTAACTGTACTAGCATAGTGGTAACCTTGTTACTACTGCACCTGGCATCAAGGGCCAGCCATAATACCGCGAGAAAAGCTCAATCTGATACGAAATGATGATGGAACTATAGAGGATGGAACTATAACTATGGTGTTATTAAATGACACAAGATGGCCTTCCACACATGCAAAGTGTATCTTTGTAAAGTGTTTCCATTCTGCCAATAAAATCTAAACTCACAACTGTTATGCTATCACATTCCAATGAGAGCGATCTTACACTCCCTCCTGGCTTAGAGGGTCACTTTAAAGCATGCACAATTAATGGGAAGAGTTTAGGTGAGAGATCCACTTACCTGGGTATGGTGTACGTCCATAGCTGATAATCTCAGTCAGCAAGATGCCAAAGGACCACACATCAGATTTGATGGTGAAAGAGCCGTAGTTGATGGCCTCAGGGGCTGTCCATTTGATGGGGAACTTGGCTCCTGGTTATTGTGGAAAGTTGAAAACCAGTCAAAAATGTAACTAATGTTGACATTATTATTGAGACATTAGTTGGAGTTGGAAACTCTTAATGACACTGCTGAGAAGTGTCCTGCTGGTCACACATCCTCTCAAAGTCTTACATCTTGTGCTCATGCGGTAAGCCATACAGCAAGTCACTGTTGTCTTCACTCACTGCTATTTATGTCACTCATGTTGTAATCCAACATCTCGCTGACACAAAGTAATTTCCCCTAAATGGATGAAACCATGACTTCTCCCATTTCATCAGTTTTGGGGAATCAGTTCCCCAGTTTCTTAATAAATTCTGCTGATGGCACCTGGCTACAGAACACGTGACAGTGAATATTGTGTTGTACCTTCCCGAGCTGTGTACTCGTTATCTTCAATGATACGAGCCAGGCCAAAGTCAGCAATTTTGCACACTAAAGCCTTATTGACGAGGATGTTAGCAGCTCTCAGGTCCCTGTGGATGTAGTTCCTCTGCTCAATGTAGGCCATGCCCTCTGCAGTCTGAAGACAAATAAGTCAGTTTAAAAGAGTCAAAACATGGTTCAAACAGTAAATGTCACTGGCAAAAACAGCCTGGAACAGCATTCAAGCACTCAAGGAGCATTTCCTTCTTAAAAGCACACACTTCCATACTGCACGTATAATAGTCTTTGAATAGGCTGTTTCTTGAAAGAAACTGTTCTGCTGTAAGAATACATTTACTGTAATATGTGTGAGGACCTATTTACATGTGTAGACTCTCCCTTTAGTTTTTTTGTGTTAGCATTAAATAAGATCCATTTCTCTTCCTATCCAATGAATCATTTTACTTGGCAAAATTGCTCATGGAAGGATTGAATCAAAGCAACTCTGACTGCAAGTCTGAAAGTGCAGCCACTATGGCTCTGCAGCTGAGTCATATCGGCTGGATCTAGTTTAAACTGCTTCACATCAGTGACACCGTGTTCCCTTATTCAGTGATCCATCTATTGTTCAGCATTATTTCATCCTGGTTAGAGTTTCACTTTTCACTTCTGTCTATTATTCTCCAAACCATCACCAAGAATTCAACT
The DNA here is from genome assembly GCA_037975065.1 of Chaetodon trifasciatus. NCBI lineage: Eukaryota > Metazoa > Chordata > Actinopteri > Chaetodontiformes > Chaetodontidae > Chaetodon > Chaetodon trifasciatus. Next base: position 1,171,628 of record JBBMOE010000052.1, read on the forward strand.
CTTCTTTTCTTACTGGTGTAGACAGTTAGGCATGGGATAACAAGGACATCGTATCAACAGTGGCCCATGGCAGAATTACACAAAAGTTAATTTCAATGTTGCAGACAGACACTGAATGATATGATTCACTTTTAACACAATCCATATGAACAGAAACAATGAGCGACTGAACTCAAGAAATGATGTGAACTTTTAAATATGGCCAGTGAAAAATGAATCACAGACAAAGACAAAGAGATCTGGTCTGACAAGAGATCTGGTCTGACAAGCTGTCATGTCATGTGTGGAATGGAGGACTGACGCTAAATGTGGCTAATGAATCTCACCTGGGCAGAGAAATCAATGAGCTTGGGGAGCTGCACACGGTTGCCCTCATCACTCTTTAAGAAGTCTAATAAACTACCTGTAGGCACACACACAAACACATTAACAAACACATGCTACATGTAGACACGTTGTCACCATAGAAACAATACAGGCTGGTAGTGCGAAACAAACTGTAGATATTCTTTACAAACATGTTAAATACATTTCATGTCCAATGCTAGTATCAGGGAGGTATCTAAGAGACCACAGATTTTATTTTAGTTTATTGCTTTAATTGTTCCCTTACAGCAGTGGTCATAAC
>JBBMOE010000052.1:1172506-1207704 GCA_037975065.1 Chaetodon trifasciatus
ATGAATGAATGAATTTTGCTTGCTTTTATACAATTAAGATCAGTGCTATGCTCTTATTTGGGGGGATTTATATCATTACATACATATTTTTTTATACACCAAAACCACTTTTTATAATCTGTACATAATGTACATATACACAGTTGTTTTTCTATTCTGTATCATGAACACTTTTTTAAAATCTTGATCTTATTGTGCCACTGTTTTACTTTTTGTAATACTTAGTGGCTTTTACAACTTAATTTCCCTGATGTGGGATCAATAAAGTCTTATCTTATCTTATTATCATGCATATGCTGCCACATTTACAATTTAAAGAGCAAATAAAATCTATCACTAAGTAATGAACCTGGTATTTCACCTAGCTTGATGTATTAAAGTTGCCCAGCAGAGAGCGCTGTGCATCACTACAAGCATGATAGTGACAAGTTACTCTTTTCTGACATCATTAAATGAGTAAAAAGTAATAAATAAAAAAACAAACTCCTTGTGACTAATGACTGAGGATTCCTCATTTGCTCCTTCATTATCATTTTAATGATGGCAGTTATTCAACTAGACTACTAAAACACGCAGACGCGAGGAGGTAAACACACCAGGGAAACAGTCTGAACTCTGACTGGGGAGAACTCACTCTTGTAATGGCTGACCAGCTCCTGCAGGGTGCTGAATGTGTTGCGGGGAGAGATGTAGAATCCTCCATTGTCCAGCGTACGGATCTTATAATGTTTAACTGTGTCACCGGACTGGACATCGCTGTCCCTGACAGACAGAGAGTAGCTGCCTGTGGTAAAAGAGAAAGACAAAGTGGTTATAATGTGACTTGTAGGTGATTTTGAATGCTGATGCCAACATTTTTTCACTGAAAGCAGTTGATATTTATAGATAATTCAAAATGTTAAGATCTTAACTTTTTTATATTAGGAAATTACAGGTGCCCAGTATTTCTAAAAGATAATTATTCTGGTGTGGGTAGAAAAGCTTCTGTGACTGCCTGCAGATCAACATTTCATTCCTGCTAAATTCCCACTTCTTTCACACGTCACACCTCCAGGTTGTAATGGAGGCTTTTTGTTAAAACTTTAAAGTTGGACACAAACCTCATAATCGTCTTGTTTAGAAAGCCACAGATGACATTCTAAATGGTTTCCACAAGGTGAGTAGTACTCTTCATGATAAGTACATTGAATGCATGTGTAAAACTGATGAAGTGCCCCTTTGAACAACTCACCATATGTGTGGCAGATTCAGCCTGTGCTCAGCCCTTCAATTAAGAATTCATTTTTAAAATTTCTTTTTTGGCCACTTGAACACAATATTGACATGTTATGGCTGTTTCAAGTTAAGTTACATGTCAGCAAACAGTTGCCTATTCACACATCTGCACTCAAAAAAACAAAATGTCAGTGTTGTTGGTTTTAATAAATCCTCTTTTATTGAATTTACTCAACAAATTTATATTTCAAAGTCTAATTGAGTCAGTTCTGCTGTTTCAATGAAATAATGTGTCTTGTCAGGTTTACACAATGGCTCTTTGTTGAGTCAATGCAACGTTTTTAAGTAAAACGCAAGTCATTCCAAAGTGAAGTAGATTGTCCCTCTATGACTGCCGTACATCTGCGCAGTGTATTCTTCTCATCATTCTATCATTAGTTGAACATAACCATATTAAGTTTGTTGAATGTATGAATAATCCAAAAAAATGAACTAATCTAGTTAAGTTACATATACTCAATACACTCATGTATAATTCATTTGATATCATTGAGTCCATATTAAAAAATGAAGTATCTCAGGAGTTACTTAACCCAGTTTCATGGAACCACTTGACATAACATTGTTAAGTAAATCAAACATTCTATTTTTTGAGGGTGGTCGACTCAATGCAACATTATCATCTACTTGTAGTTTTGTCTCTGGCAACCTGACAAATGAAAGTTCAACATTCACTTCTCACTTTTTTCACAACTCTTTTCAGTTGTTTTGGTCTCCACACACTCACTTAACTGATAAATCCTCCATTATGGTCGTGTAAAATGAGTTTATCAGAGATTTTTTGCTGAAAATAGGAGCTGCATCTGGAAACATAAAACAGCCCACACAACATTAAAGTTGTGGGCTGTAAAACCAACACAGCTAAAAGAGTAAAAAGAATACTCAAAAAGCTCTTGGTGTCAGACGTATAATTCCAGAGACAGAAGCAGCTTTAAAGGCCAACTACTCACATTCAAGTCATTAGTCAGTTAACCAGTTTGCATGAAAGAGGACTTCACTTGTTTGTAATGTGCACTTCGTACATTTACAATGGCTTAAAGTAAATAAAATGAAGTCCACTTGGCCTGTCTGTTAAAAACACAATTTCTGTTGCAGCAGTAACTGCCAAGCTCTAAGTGCTTGATTAGTCAGTTGTAATTTTTGCTGTCATTAAATCATCTTCAGGACTGCTTAGACTGCTCAACGTAAGGACAAACAATCTGTTTCTGAATGTGTTTCACTCACCCTTGGTGGTCTCACTGTCTCGGATCATGAAGGATCCCACTTTGTTCCCAGGGGCCAGAAGCTGCCTCTCAGCATCTTTCCTGCTCACACCCTTGAAGAACCACCTTAGTAACAGAAAACACATCAGTCAGTGCATACACCTCTGAACAGCTCCTTCATTTACCATGCATATTGTGTGTTTCTGTTTGTTTTCATTTCCACTTTGTGAAAAACTACACTACTACATCAGGTGCCATCTAACTAAATTATACTATCATTGTCACCACTAACACTGCTGCTGCTGATAATAATAATAATAATAATAATAATAATAATAATAATAATAATAATAATCTCATTTGTCAGACTCTCAAGAGCAACAGGGATCTATTACATAATTGTATATATATATATGTAAATGTATATATATTGTAGAAAAAACTGTTTTCACCAGGGAGATACGTATAAATGTGTATTGAGTGTGAGTACACTTACTCCTCTGCCTCCAGAGTATCTTTGGCTACATAATTACTGGGGATGTAACCTTCCTGACCTGTACTGATTAACATAGCTCTCCACCACTCCCCCGATCTACAGCGAGGGAGATATAGAGAGATAGAGAGAGAGAGAGAACAGGTGTGAGTATTTCTTGTCAACAAAGACATGATAAGTCACACAAAGAATTCATGATCTTTTCTCACCGCTGATATTCAACTTACTCCTCTAAGATTTTGAGTTTATCTCCCTTCTTGAAGCCGAGGTCTCCTTCATGAATGGCCTCATAGTCATACAGTGCCATGGCAATACTCTCTCCTGCAGCGGCACGGCCAGAAGGAAAAAACAAGCAAAAGGCCTCATGTTGATGTTTTTGATCATGATATGCAGTATAAAACATATCCCGTTTGTGTTGCCATTGAAAGCTATGAGAGTGTCTTCTTTCTGAGGCCAAACATGCTGAGAATTTGTGGAGAAAACATCTTTGTGCTTGTAAAATGAAGACCTAGCTGAAATCAAACCTGCTATTCTTGGCTCGTGAAAAGCAGACATTTTGAAGGAAGTTCATTATGAGGTTATGTGAGAGTGAGAAAGTGCAAATGACTGAGTATCTAGTTTTTTTAATGGACACACTGTATTTAAGTCTGAACCATGCCCATGCCTTTGTTACTGGCACTGAGTTCTCCTTACTTTGACTGTATAACTGACTTCCTTGTATGCTTGATAATAATAGCAACGGGGCTGGTCTTCTGTGTATTGGAGGCTTGTGTGGTGAGGCGGTGAGAGAGGCTATCGCTCTGTTCCGACAGTCACTCTCTCTTCCTCTCTCTCACATGTTGTGCTGAGCTTCAGACGGCGTTTCTCTGCATCTAACCAGCAATGACCGACATCACACTGCTTAAAGTGACACAAGTGTCTTGTGAGAATATTGGTGGTGTTGACAGTACTAGGTGGGAGGTTACCTTAGTGGTTGACTGGTGCCTTAATATAAAATGCAGAATCAAACATAGGCACTTAAGGGTTGTACAATTGAGTAAGAATGTAAATAAAGATTGTGACTCACCGTCTGAGTTTGCATTAGATGGCATTTTGCTCTGTGAAAAGAATGACAGAGAGACACACTGTTTGGTGGTATGTAGGCAAAGAGGGGGTAAATTCCATCAAATTTTCATTCTCCCCTTTTGTGTTCATTTAAAGTGAGGAAGAAAACATTCTTGAAGCTGCATTAATTACTGAGTTAGGCAAGGGCGGTGCAACACCCTGTAAACACGACACTATCACCTATTAAGTTGATATTCAGCAGACAGGGAGCAACATGAGCATTCATTTGGAGTTGTGTGTACAGACTTGTCTTAAATTCTTCTTTGAAAGGTTGTCCAATATATATACATATATGTATGTTTATATGCTAAAACAAATGTATTTATGATAAAACAAACATTTGACAAGGAGGAAGGAAGGAAGGAAGGACTTTGTCTTTTCAACTTAAAAATCAGGATGTCGTCTGCAGTAACCTTTACTTTAGCTTTTTGGTTTTGTAGTGGGTTCTCTCTATATCAGTTTGTTTTCAACAAAGTGCAACGTTAGCATGTAGGTATAATGAGCTGAGCTGTGTTGACAGCAGACAGCCAGACAGATGGTCTGTAAAAAGATGTCTGTGAAATAATACAATACAATAGGCTATGTGTGAGTTGAGGCATGTTTTAGGTATCGCTTAATACTGATGTTTTGAACATACGCCTCGTGCTTGAAAGCTCTGGTTCTGCTTCTGTTACTTCCTCTTTCTTCACTGAGGGGAGATGTTACAGTCAGCACACAGGAAGTAGCCAGAGGAACCACACCACGCAGCAGCACTGCTACTTTTACCCATGGCACAGATCAAAGGCTGGCCAGTATGCAAACTCAACAAGCCACAGGAACACATTTAGAGTGTACTTTGGTGCACATCTACAGCATCATCTCTGGAAGGCACAGGAAAACTGTCTCCTATTGCTTATGGCAGTAACCAATGAAACAGTGTTACCTCATCATAATTTCACTGTTTCTGCATTTGACACAGTTAATCTTCCTCATTCTTTATTTGAAGACAAGGCACTTTTGTAGGTGTTTGCATCTATTTTCATTTGGAAAATGACCTTTTTGGTCAGATATAACATGGCTAAAGACTGAAATTCATGTTCAGTGGCAGAAAGCAACTAAGTATATTTACTCTTCTACTTAACCTAAGTACAATATTTCCATTTGATCCTGTAAATATAGTACTTTTTACTCCATTATAGTTACAATAGTTACTAACTGCTTTTCAGATCTTATACTTAACGTACAAGTAGAGGCCCCTTGTTACAGCTGAGACCCAAAGATTCTGAACTTTTCACATCAGCAGACCTTTATTTCATTTGGTGGATGGCCTACCTGCCTGTCTGCATATATACCTGCCCACCCGTGGGCACTCTGCCTGTGTGCTCTTTGCGTAAAACCAGATTCTTCCACAAGGCCAGGCAGATACATAGCTAAAGCAATATAAATGGCATAGATTGTGAAGCTAAAATCTGCGGTTCCATCTATACATAAAACAGGCTGCATTGCTAAACAAGACAAGACAAGAAAGACAGAAGTAGAAAAGGCTATGACCAAACAGAAGTTAGATAATGCAAAAGGTCAAACCAGAGTCAGCATCGGTATGACTTTTCAACGATGGTGAGAACTGAAGTGTTGAAGGGTCTGAGAGGTGACACCGTGGTTGCTGTATTTCCGCTGGACAGGTAATTATCTGCTTTGTTTCGTTTTAAGAGGAATCTGTCATGCTGTCATTGTTTATGCTCATGGTGATGAATGCTGGGTGCTTTCTTAAATGGGTCATGAGGTAGTTGCATATGGTAATGGCAATAATTTGGGTTGTGAAAAAATTGATTCACTTAAGGGGGAACAACAGAAACTAGCATCGCAAACACGATAGTATCATTGTATGTAAAGCAAAATTACCCTTTACTTTAGATGCTTAACATAAAACAATGTGTGCTCGTGCTTACAGTCACATATTTCCATGATCTGTGGAAATGATCTAATAGCTGCTGACTGCACAGTGCTAATTCAATGTGTGTGTGTGTGTGTGCATCTGTGTGCATGTGTGTACATGTGTATTTATTACTCTTAGCACTTGCCTGATAAGCAGATCAGCTAAAATTAGCACTTTACTTCAAAAAGTACATATTTTTTACTATTCAGTCTATTGTACATTCATTATAATAAACAATTTCGTATGTGAAGGATGTTAATTTAAGGTCCCACACAAATATACACTGCACTCCTCTCCCCTCTCCACCGGCTCGTCCTCCAGCAGTGGCCAGGCAGTGTGCATTCACGCGTTTTAGGGGAGTGGATTTGGAGAGAGTCCTCGAGGGCTCTCTCCAAATCCACTCCCCTAAAACTTTTACTTCATTCAAATTCAGAATGCATGACTTACTTGTAATGGTAAATGTATTTTTTCATTGATGTTTTGGTACATTAAAAGAAGTAAAGGATCTGAGTACTTTTGACAACGGGAATGTCATAGTTAGTAATTTGAAGTATTTATAAGGAAGCCAAGTGTAAATCATTTCTTCTCTCTTCTGTGTGATTCTAGAATATATTAAGTTGTTGTTTGCCCTGTGATGAACACCAGCTTGCTACTTTTCTCACATGTGTATGTGTCACAACATTACTGCTTACAGCTTTGCTCCCAGAGTTTCCTGCTGTGGGGTCTTTGACATAGTGGGCTATCTGTGCCCGGTTCTGTAGCTCATCGTGTCCCGTCCCTTTGCTGAGAGGCTCCTGCTCCTTCTTTGAGCCCACGCAGCCCATAGTGCCTTCTGCAGGAGGAGAGCACAAGACAAACAGCAAGACATGAAGGCTGTGGACACCAGCAAGAAAATGCCATGGGGACATTAAATGTAAGGTAAATGGTCAAAGCTAGTTTTCCTAGCCATAAAGTGACTTGATATGTGTCTACATTAGTCAGAGAAAGGTGGAAGGTACTGGAGGTCATGCCCATTTAGTAATAATCATGAACTGAGTATGCACAGGGGGCTTTATTGGAAAAAAGAAAAAAGCTGTTATGAAATGGATTTTTGTCTCATAAATCATTTGCCAGTTTTAAGTTTTCCTCAAAGCTCTCGGCTGGGATGTAAGACATTCAACACCACATCCACAATAAGAACACTAGTTTTTGTCATATTGTATTCACAAATACAATACAAATACAATTCACAAACTTAAAATCTTAAAATGAACAGCGAAAGTATTAAATGACCTTTGAATGCTGTTTGCAACCATCAGTTCTCATGTTACTGCAACACTGATCAATACTGAAGTGAGGTTCTTTCTTTCTTTCTTTCATTCTTTCTTTCTTTCTTTCTTTCTTTCTTTCTTTCTTTCTTTCTTTCTTTCTTTCTTTCTTTCTTTCTTTTGTTTTGTTAAACCCTATTTACAGACACATTTAGTTGCAGTCAACTGCCATTTTCAGAGAAGAGATATACTGTATGCATGATTTTTTGTAAGATGTACTTTATATCACTTTTTCTGAGCATTGCCGATGAGAGAATTAGAAGAGTTATTAATTATATAACAGGGTTCACCAAAGCACTGTTAAAGAGTAATTTATCACCTCCTGAAAATTTTGTATATGTTGACCTCCGGTGCATTAACCTCCCACCTTGCAACAGTAATGCAGGCTTGTATTACAAGCTGTGTACACCATGCCATCAGTCTGGTGTTAAAGGGGGACTCATCTTACACATCAGCGTCTATTTCCAGGTGTTGGGAAATGCTACTACATACATGTGAAAAAGGTTTGTTGGCTGTACAGCCTTTTGTGGCTTAACAGAATGTTGTGTGAAGACTGATAAATACAAGTGATGTCACTTGAGTCAGAGTCGGCTGGAGTTGAAGAGAATAAGTTTGAAAATGAAAAAAAAAATCTTGGGTTGTGGAATTGCAAAGAAGTCATCTTAAAAGAACTCTGCTCCTCAGCTCTGAGGAGGCTGGCAGCTTGAGGCTACGTTAGCCACAAGCATAACACACCCGAATCTCCAACCAAACTGTTGGTGTCGCATTGTGGGTAATGTAGGTAACAGGTTTTGATGAGGGAGTGTGTAATAAAAAAGTCAGTATTTCTGGATTAAAAACCAAAACAAAGCCAAAACAAATCATCAGACAATGCTGCAATGCTCCATAAATAAATAACATGGAACTTTACCTGGACACTGCACACATTGTGCATATTTCCTGGGTGTATACATGTCCAGGTAAATGCATACAGATTACTGTACTGTTTTATTTTATCTTCCATTTAATTTCAATCTATTCTAATTTAAATGTTTATATATACTGTATGCTCTACATATGTGCAGCATGAAGGGGCTAAAACTTACATTTCATTGTGCAACCCTGTGTTATAAAATGGCAATGAATGAACCTTAATGCCTCATGAACAGTCTATCACGTTGCACACTGTTTTGTTTTGGCTATTGTGCTTGGAAAACAGTGACATGTATATTTACATGTCGAACATTATGAGCTGGCAAACTCGATGCAGTGGTGTGAATCTTTCTGCAAACTGTGACACATGTTAAGCACTGGCACAAAGCTGAAACATTTTTGCTCTCAGCTAGCTGTCACTGTAAATGTGTATCAAAATATCTCCATTATTGGGTGGAGAAAGTGTTATAACAGCATATCACCATGTTGTTTGATATTCTGCACTACTGGGGAAGAAAACAAAGATGACTTATAGCTTGCACAGTCAGTCAGTCAGTCAGTCAGTCAGTCAGTCAGTCAGTCAGTCAGTCAGTCAGTCAGTCAGTCAGTCAGCTTACTGAATGAACATGACTAATATGATTTCTGGGATGTTACATGCTTCTGCAGAATTGGTGTTTATTCTGACTAAACAGTTAGAATTCTATTTTGATTCTTCAGTTAATGCTGTTAAATTATGCCAAGAAAGGACACATCCTTCTTCATCTGTAACATTTACTATATTGTTTTCTCTTTGTATCATACTCTATCTGCATGTGTGTATCTACAAGCAAATGCACATGCAGTTATATGGAACAAGGTTTAACGGGAGGAAGAACAAAGAGGGAGCATGTGATGGGAGATACAGTAGAAGCTGTGTTCTTTTAGCTCACATTGGCTCACATACACAGATGAAGAGAGCAGAAGAGAAAGAGTAGCAGCTCAGAGAATATGAAGGAAGGGTGTAATGTTTATCATGAATGCTCCTCTACAACAATATTTCCAGTCTTTACCAGAATCATTACCATACTGCCCTACAGCCACTCATGTACAGTGGTAAGCAATGGAAATTGTTTCATTTGAACATTTAGACACAGGAAGTTCCAGTATTCTTGAGTTCAGAATTGGTGCTGCTGACATATTTGCTTCCTTGTTCCTGTTCTATACTTTGTTCCTCTTTAATTGTCAAATCAAAGGAGGGAAAGGTTTCTTTGGACAGATTTGACTTCTATTCAAAACTCTTTACTGCAATTCTTGTTCTTTCAGTAATGAACATTTGTGGCTCCCTGTGATATTTTTACTGATACAAAATGGAGGTCAGCATGAGGCTGATTGCAACATGTTGCCATAGCCTGGCTCTGTAAAAATGTACTGACTAATCTCTGTCTGTGTGTAAAGCAACTACATTACATATCAAAGCTGATCCACACTAGCCCGACTAAAAATCTAAATCTACTCAACTGGCAGCTCTTAGAGAATACGAACAGGACGAAATGTTTTATAAAAGCAGTGGAAGTGTCTGTAACATCCATTGGGACTCAAATGTAGAGACCAACGAGGTGGATGAAAGCTTCAGAAAGCTGCAGACTGGAATGTGCAACCAGCCCTTCACATTACAGCATCACTTAAATATGTTGTGATTGAATGATCATTTAAAAATATATCTTATTGTCAAATGTCAAATAAAATCAATTACTTTCAACATGATTTCTTGCCTCTTGCTCCATACACCAGTCTGTGTTAGTGTCACAGCAATGTTGAAATCATTTCTAATTGTGGAAATTCCAAATCTATATCATCACCACGTCAGATGTTGCTCAGTGAAAAGTCTGAAGTTCTAACACGTTAAAAGATAAACTCTGCGAGCAGGAATGCATTTTTTTTTTAATCAACTTTCTCTTTGGGACAGAGTAAAACTGTGTCTTGTAAGTTCAGATCATATGAATAATTACATGACTTTGCATTACCTCTCTGGTTACACATGAGCTTCAACCTGGACAAAGAACTCAAATGTGGACTTCAGACACTTAAAATGATAGTCCGGCATTTTGGGAAATATGTTTATTTACTTCCCTGACAAGTGCTAGCTGTTTAGTTTAGTTCAGCACCAAGACTGGAAACAGGGGGACACACCAACCCTGCAGGACAATGTCCAGAAGAGTTTCCACCTCAGGAAATCTGATTGGCCTACCAGGTGCCACCCCATTATCCGCCTCTGTCGTGCTGTGATTGGTAGGACTATTTATACCTTCAGTCTTTTAAATGCAGCCTCATAGTGGTGACAGGATTTCAGGAGATATGACAAAGAGAATAAGTGAAAAGGCTTATTTACCAAAATACTATACTATGGCTTTAAAATGAGACTAGGTAACTTTTGCTAACTGCAGCTGCTGTGGCCACAAGTGGTAGTTAGAAGATAGGCAAAATGGCTGATTGAATTTGCCTCCATTTTCTAATATTCTCCTGTCAGCTGCTTTAGAGACACCACAAAGTCACGTGCTAAAACGTAATACATGAGGAGCACAAGCATAAAAAGAGTAATTGTCAGCAAACATACTCAGTGTTATTTCTTCTTTTCAAGAGTTACTTAAACATAAGCAGTGCACTACTCAAGAGTCCTGGTGCATAATGTCTAAAACATAACAGCAGCTGTGGGCAGCCACATATCAAACCATCACAGCACCTTTTAGACAAGTTTCAGAATAGCACTGTTACGTCTCAGCCTTGGTCTCTATTTCAGTTGAAGTACATTGCGATTGCTCTAAAATGTTACTCAAAACTATAGCCAAGGTCAAAATATAACACTGTCTCTTGAATCATGTGATAACGTTATGGTTAGCATTTGTAATAAAGACCCAGTTCAGGATTATCTGTTTATATCATGCCATGTAAATGAGCATCACTGCAAAGACAGGCAGCCACATCCAGCACAAGCTTTTAGCACATGTGGATAACAAGTGTACAGCGATGCCTTGAGCCCACAACACAACAAGATGGCACAAAAATCTCCAAACATGCACTTCAACATGAAATACTTGCATGTGTCATTTTTGTTCTACTTCTCAAGGTTGCAATTATGTGTATCTAGACCCTGTGCCTGTCCAAGCAGTACGCCAGCACCTGACTGGCAGTTCAACTGAACACTACACAGCCATGTTTTTGAAGGATCCCATATATTTTCCTATTACCGATCACCTCAGAGCCAACACTCTCTCAACAGACAGGGGACAGGAATAATTCATGTGTGTTGTGTTATGAAGGATGGATTCTTCCTCAGATGTAAATTTTGTGGGCTGTGAAAGGCTGCCAGGTTGTGTGTGTACCTGTTTGGGACTGCCTGGGGCCATAACATCACCTGCCAGCCTGGCATGCAACCAACAGAACATTGAGACTGAAAGAAAGAAAGAAAGAAAGAAAGAAAGAAAGAAAGAAAGAAAGAAAGAAAGAAAGAAAGAAAGAAAGAACATCTTTTCATAGTCCCTAGGCACTACTTGCCACTTTTATTGTTATTAAGATACTTATCAAGAGGAAAAACAGAAGACTCTGTGCTTAGTTAGCTGACTGCAGGGTGTCTCCAGCTCAGCATGCTCAGCTGTATAGCATGACATGATTGCATTAAACTTCATAAACAACCCTGGACTGAATCTGAGCTCCTGCATCATTTGAGCATCTATGTGCTTTCCTATGTTTGCTGTTCAATCATCATCAACAACATCCAATTCACTTGTCAGATAACCCTCATGTAAAGACTGATATAAAATCTACAATTATTATATTATTATTATTTATTATCTATATAGTAACATACAATATGCTGTTGATTTCACCTTATTTTAACTACTTCCCATACGGCTCTGTATGGTTTTGTGTAGTAAATAAATCATGCAAATAATCATTAGCTAAAGTCCAAGGCAAGATACATTAACTTATTTATATCATTTTTTATTGTACATAGTGCACATTGGATCATAAACTATATTAACCCTAACCCTAACCCCCTTTTGCTTTTCATAAAGGAGGTTGATTTTGACTCTCAAAATTCAAATAGTGCTTATCTGTCAGAGCATGAAACACTAGCAACCAACCATGCATGTTGTGTCTTTTCAAAATTTTGGGTTGCAATAACTTTTCTATGTACAACATTTGGGGCAAAACCAGCTGATATGACTGCAGCAGTAGTTTACAACACAAGACAGATGCTAGACCGGGAATTTAACAATGGCCACCAGTATGATGTAATATTGGCATTTTTGCAATGTACATAATACACTTTCTTTCTTTTCTCTTCTTCTTCTTCTTCTTTTTTTTTTTTTTTTTTTACAATGAGATTCTTGGCAAGATTCCCTTAGATTAAAGCATTTTCCTTTAAGGGATCTGCCATTAAGAGCATTGTCTTTGCACACTGCACACTACAATACTGTCTGTCTACAGTATCTGTTGTTGTCTGACCATGGAGGAACAAAAAAACAGAAAAGAAACTAGTCTACTTTCTTGTTTTTGGTTTAGTCTTATGGATAGTCTAAAAATAACTCTCTCTCTCTCTCTCTCTCTCTCTCTCTCTCTCTCTCACACACACACACACACACGCACACACACACACACACACACACACACACACACAGATGAACAAAGATAAAGCTGTAGCTGAAGTTAGAGATACACTTGACTCCTCACTTCATAGATCATACTGTAAGATAAAACGATGGGCAGCAGTGTGATGGCGTTGTGCTCAGTTTCTCCATCATTGTGACCACTATAACACTTGTTCAGGTCCTGCACATGGCTTCAAAGGCGGTGGTTGCTTCAGCTCAAAGTCTTAGTTCCTCTTTTCGGAACTGAGCATACCAGCTATTAACGTGCGCATTTGACCATCATCAAAGCCCAATGTTGGCATTCTCCACTAAACTCGTCAGACACATTAACTTCACAGCCTGTCATTTTTTCTTCTGGTCATCTTTCAGATAGTTTGTCGTCTCCCTTTCCAGACAAGCACATCAAGAGGACACTTACCGCGCGTCAACCAGTCACTTCGACAATCACTTCAGCGGTATTTGATCTTCTAGATGCGGATGGCCGTGTAAAGAGTATTCCTCATGTCTTTCATGTGGGTCCCATTCCTTTACCGTCGCTTGGGTCAGGGGGAGAATGCGGACGAGGCGGCAGAGCGCAGCGTAGCCAACTGGACGCGTACGAGGAAGTTTGAGCTGTGCGCGTCCGACAGAGTTGGTGAAAAGAGGAACAAGTTCACACCAACTGCACTTGCTTCCACTGTGTCAAACAGCCTGCTGTCACTGTTATCAGCTGCTTCTTCAGTGACACTTTGGGGAGAGAAAGCTGCGCACTGCGTTAAAGGGTACAATGCAAATATGTAACTGTTTTAAACATAGTCGATATCATCTGTGTCTTGTTTAACAGATGAAGATCACTGTCTGGCGTTCAGAGTTAGCCCACTTTTTTTGGCATTATGCTACTATTGTATTAAACACTTGGATTCTACTGAACAGCTCTTCACTAATTCAAAAGATGTCTGCAAAAGTGCAATGGTGAAGCCTAATTGATGTGTCTGCTGGTTTGTTGGCTGGAGGAGTGGAAGGCTAGAGGGAAGAATGGATAGATGGAGGGATGGGTGGACAGATGTGAGGGACATATTTGCATGGTGTGCAGGACAGCTCTAACATATATTCAAATGATAGTTTGACAGCTATCGTGCAGTGCATCCTCTGGGTGGAGGCAGGCAGGCAGCAGAAGGGGAGGTGTGGGTGGTTCAGCCCCAGGGCCTCAACAGCAGCTCCACAATAACACATGAGAGAAAGCTCTTCATCTATAATCCTTAATCAACAGTCAGGATTAGAGACTAAGTTCCATCTGAAACCCAGGCTGCACTGAGAGGTAGGGAGGGGGTGTGGGGACATGAGGATAAGGATGAAATGGATGAGATTAGAAAAAAATAGAAAGGTAGAATGTAGTAGTTTGAAATTGGTGAAGGATATTACAAGATAAAAAAAAATTCCAGCATCAGGGATAAAGAAAAGGAATTGGTGTTGAGCAGCTGTTCAGAGCTGCAGATGACCTGACGTCTGATGTGGGTGCAGGCACAATGAACCACTTTCTCTGCATTACAGACCTCAGTTTGTGCCTCTACTTAAACTTTAGGGAGAACTGAGTTCCTCATTTAGCTGATTGAAAAGCCACACATAGTTTAATTATTACACAGGGAATTACCACACTCATGGCTCACCGACGACATACAAATCCATTGACAGGTGTATTTTGCCCTGACTTTACACATGCTCTTTGAAAAGTTCAGTCTATGGTGCTTCATGAAAAAAAGAATAAGAGACAACAGTTGCCAATGTGGGACTTGGGTCCCACCAATGTCTGGTGTCACTGGGTCATTCGGTCAATGTCACTGGTCCCACCAATGTCTTTGAAATGTTCCAAAGTCTGTTTGCAAGGATGAATACAAATTCTAAAAACATTCATTATTTCTGTAAATTTGCTGAACTAAATGTTAAAAATGTTAAATAGCATGAATTTAGGTCAAGCGCAGCTTGTTTAGGACACAAAACACAAAGTTTAGCACTTGGAACTAACCTGTTTTCATTTGGTACTTTGGACCTCCTGGTCTTAACTTAATTGTTGTCTTTACTTTTAGTACACATAGATCCATTTAAAAGGAGGATGAATGTAAAAGAGAAAAAAGCAAAATGTCAGGTCACAAGTGTAAATCTCCATCCGCCACTCCCTGTAGGTGGAGATGTCACCATACAATCAAATGAACGGCCAGAACAAAGCTAATGATATATTGAATATCTTGAGATGATGAAATGCTCTGGAGTACAAACATTTTGGCATTTAGACTTTAGTCAGATGATTGTAGCTTTCCTTAAAAATCTTTCCTGCTGTAAATTTGCAAACCTGTGAATAGAATGGTTTTACAGCGTACTGACCGTGGAGTGGATTTCCTGCGACACTGAAGTTGTCTCACACCAGACTATTACATGACAAACTTTGATGGCCTCCACTGGTTCCTGCCTCCTTGATCATCAAACTATACTGTTTTGAATAATGTCTTGAACATGATGCTACTTGTATTTCCCACAAAAAGATAAGAGCTGAATCATATACAGTTGGAGACAGAGAAGCAACATTCAAGAGCAGACATTTATTTCAATAGTAGTGCATTCGTAGTTTCTAATAGTGTGTGTTAAATCACTCTGATAAACTAAATAAATGTTAAGACCACACAACAACAGCACATTTAGTCTGATAGATTAACACACTGTAAAAGTCAATGCACTTACAGTAGCACAGTCAACCACATTTGAATTAACAGAGAGATATGAATGGCAGGGAAAGGTTTGTCACTGGTCATTGGCCAAGTACTGTACTTAATGGATTCTAATGGCATCAGAGAACCATGATGGGCACAGTAGAAATCAATATAACAGCATTAGGACTGCACAGGTTTTCACACACAAAATAGAAGTGTCAGTTTTGAAAAAAGAAAAGGAAAATAACAACAATCTTGCGTTTATTATAGAGTAAATATTGGCCGACTCTCCCTATTGATTAGGACATATCATTAAAACGTTTACATATTTACACAAAATGGACACATTAGCTCTATAGTGTTTTGTCACAAAAGTCTAAGTTATTTAACTGACTCTGTCTCTGTTCTTTTAGTACCTCCATCCACCCACATTACCACAAGCTGTCACAGCTGTGAGCGGAAAGTTAATTCTTGCAAAATGTGTGTATTCTGAAAATGAAAAAGAGGAAGAGGAACTTATTTTTTTCTTCTTTTTTTCTGTGTTGGTGACTTAAGAAAGGGTGAGAGAGGAAGGGGGGCTCTGTGGCAAAAATAGCAGTGACAGCAATGCCAGGAAAGTGAAATAACTATACAGTAAATACTGTATGAGACATGAAAGGAGGATAGTGTAGGTGACACTTAAACACAGTTTGTTTTATTTTGTGATTCTGTAAGACAAGGAAAAAAGGATAATTCTGTACATTTTGAATTTGATTGGATAGTTATTTTTTAACAATACAATAATCAAAAATGTAAGAGTAAATTGGAAAAGTCAGTGACTGGCCTTGACATTTTTCAGTGTTTCAGAAAAGGGGAACGGTGATGACAGTACAGGTTGTGACACTAGTGATGGTTATACTGCTTTGGCAATAGCTGTGATGATTAATTTTGACCAATCAACAGCCTAGAGTAGAGTGAACAGAGGTCCCCCTATCATTTAAATCTGACCATATATGGTTTCTATGAGAAAACTCAGGTATTGAACTCTTTGTCGTCACTTGTCGTCATATTTAGAGTAGCAGCTTGAGTTGTACCTTGTGAAAATGGATTGTTAGAGCCTGCAAAAAGTTTGACATTCTAAGCCTGACTGCACTATTTTTGTTTGCCAATCTCAATAATCAATCGAATATGATGTTAACATGACATGGGGAGACTTGGACATATACCTGATATTGCAAACACTATATAGAATAAGAAATTGCATGTTCCACCTCATAAGTGATATACTGATATACTGAAACTACATGTAATTAATTTTCACATGCAAGTTGTAGAGTTTCTCAGCATCTGAACACGTTCATCCCCAGTGAAACATAACATAAATGCCACAAAAAATAACTTGCTGTTGAGTGAGAAGCTTGAATCTAAAACAGTTTTAGCAACTGCAGTTACAGCCTTCTCTTATCTTAATTGCCATACATTTTAAAGGTTCTATGTGAAGCATTTCAGCATCAATAGTTACATTTATTTTGAGATGTTAGTAGATTACAGCAAGCAAACAAGGCCATCCTTGAAAGTCTCTACTGACCACTGCAATGTGTAATGTGTGGAATCTACATCAGCAAAACTGTAACACTGAAGTTTTTTTCTGGTTTAAAAAGCAATTTCTTTAAGTCAACAGATACAGGGCACTGTGTTCTGCTTTTCAGTGTCAAACAAGGGAAGTGCTAGGGGGAAAAAAAAAGAAAAATACACATAACAAAACACTTCCAAACTGTAAATACTTATCATTGTCTCAACCACATTTGAATTTGTTTACAGATACGATCTATTTTCCCGTCTGCCATCTTTTATATTTGCTTACTCCAGTTCAGGCTCATAAGAGGAAGCTGGAGCCTTATGGAGAGCACTGGACAAAAGGCAGGGAACAAGCTGATGTTTAAAACTGTCTCATGAAGAATTTTAAGTGACTCAAATCAATGTATTTACATCCACGTTGCTGTACTCAAACTTTAATATTAACAGATGGACTATGACTATGTGTCAAGTGAAATGAGTTGCTTGTAATGACGGATCCACAGAGTATTATCTGCTCCCCTGAGCACTATGGGCAGGTTTAACATCTTTAAGCACAACTTTACTGTTGTGATTCACTTTCAGCAGGCACCTGATTTCAGTAAAAAAAAAGCTCAGGTAAACAAAGATTATGTCTACCTGCCCAGCACTGTACAGCAGAGACAAAGTTAACCACTGTTCTCCAGAGTTGCTGAAGAGCTAAACAAAGCTAAAATGAGACTGAGTATTGGACTTATGTCTGTCAGGCGAACACAAATACAACTCCAAATGAATGCTAATGTTGCTCTGTGTTTGCTGAATGTGTAAAGAGTCAACTGTTTGCTAAAATGTTTGCTGCATCAGCTTTATAAGGTGATAATACATCATAGTTGTGGATGTAAGTTGTTTCTGCCATCCCTAAGTGGCCAAAAACAGTTAGTCTGGGTTAAGGGCTATTCATAAAAAAATCTGAGAAAACTCAAGCATATCTGTTGCATCACTGAGATGTGAACTGTTGTAACTATTGTAAACTTGAAAACTGAAAACTTTGAACTTCAGGGTAAAACAGTAAAACATGGTGCTTTGTAATGTCCTTTCAAATATGATCAAATGTCTTCATACTGTGGTTGGTAATGTAGGCGCATGGTTGGCTGCTTGCCTTATCTGTTTTTGCAGTAGGTCTTACATGCATACCAAAATTTGATTGACACATTTTGCCTATCATATGCTCTTCTGCATACCATGCCTCTCCACAGTCTAGTGTTTTTCCTCAGTCTTCCTGTTGTTCCAAAAAAGGGTAATCTAGACCCATCCATACTTAGCTAGCAATCCATACTAGCAATTATAGGCCAATCTCCAATCTTCCTGTTAGCTGTAATTTTTTTTTAAAGGTTGTCTACAAACAGCTGCATAGCAACCCCTCCATAACCTGTATGATGTGTACCTGTTCTTCAATGATTCTCAGCATATTAAAAAGGAAAGACTTTCTCAGCAACTTCTCATCTGTATAAGTTGACATTTTCATTCTTGTGGGGGTCGTTGAGGGTCAGTTCTTGGTCCACTTGTTGGAAAAGATCAAGTGTCCAGAATACAGTGAATCTATGTCAGCTCTGCTTTAGTGTTTTATCTATGTACAAAGTAACCAAGGAAATATTTACCGGTTAATGGTTGACTTCCCAATTAGTTTCATAAAAACTGAAAATATATGAATACTGAACTATCATCAGGCCAGGGACCCAACATTAAATTAATGCTAAGGTTGCTCCATGTCTACTGGATGTGTAAATACTCCACTATTTGCTAATTTGTTTGCCATACTTAATAAGGTGTTGTGTCAGTGTTCTGTTCATAGCTTGTTGTGCTGCCCCCAAGTGGCCAAAACAGTCACTTAATCCAGGTTTAAATTAGATCACCAAGTCAGTGCAATGTCATAATCTTTAACTTGGGCTCTTCTGCTCAGTTCTCACTGTGATCTTGATCTTCCTCTCCTGCTGGACATCTGTAAGGGAAAAAAGGAAATTGTTCCAGTTTTGGTGATTTTTATGATAGTTACGTTTATAGATGTATAAAAAAAGATGAGTTAGAAGGACAATGATTCACATCAGCTGAGTGAAAGTTATTTCCAAGTCCATTTAGATGACCTACCTGAACTTCAGATTATATCAAAAAGAGTCCATATCAAGTAATTATACTGTTCAGCATTAATTTCATAATTTCATTATTGATGCCAATAACCAGCCTTAATATCAATACAGTTAGTAATATGAATGAGTAATAATGGGGTACCACCTTGAGATCAGGGATGAATAACCAAACAGTGGATACAGTTTTTTTTTTTTTTTTACCTTTTAAAGTATTTCATCCTTTCTAACTGTGTGTTGAGCAATTTGTACAGCAACAAAGTGATTTCCCTGCAGGAATCAATAAAGTTTTTCTGTATCTGAATCTGAATCTGATTTTTGCATGACCAAGAGGCATAAGACTCCTCCAATGACCGTATGTATAGTATCACAGACAACTCCTCTTTAAATGTACAATTGCGTTGTTTAACTTCAGCAATACTGATCAACAATCAATAATCCCTCAGTCATAAGCCATAAGAAAAGCAACAGCCATAACAAGGCAGCAAGCAGTGTGAATGCGTGTGTGTGTGTGTGTGTGTGTGTGTGTGTGTGTGTGTGTGTGTGTGTGTGTGTGTTATTTCACGAGAGTTTCAAAGCCATGAGGCTTGACAAAGAGATGTGTGTTTACATGTGTCTGAACACAAGGTGGTGGGGAGCGATGGTGAGTTGTACCACTGCTACCTGCACCTATAAGGTGTGTGTGAACGCCTGTAAAGATGTGAGGATGTCTGTGTGTGCATTAGTGAAAGAGAGAGAGGGAAAAGAGATTTAAGATAGATAGAGATTTAAGATTTAAGATATTTAAGATATCTTCATATCTTAAATACATTTTAATTGCAGCAGGAAGACACAAGTGGTGTCTCTTCATCATATATAATCACAGACTAAAATTATAAAATAAAGTTAAAAGTAGAGAACATACAATGCATAAAATTAAGTCAAATTTGAAAGATATGCGCCAGTGCATAAGAGCGAGGCAAAGCACTAAAGTTTCAGGTGTATATCAGGAAGTCATACCTCATTAAAGGCTAAGGTGATGAGACAAGTTTTAGTTTTTTTTCAAAAATATTCAGTGAGCTGCTTCCCTGATATCTGAAGGGTGTGTTCCAGAGCTTTGGGGTGTAACCGACAAAGGCTGCATCCCCAGTTTTCTTTCAGCTGTTGCTGGAAACCTCCAGCAGCAGATGATTGTAGTGTTCTTGAAGGCAAATAATAAACCAGGGAGTTAGCGATGTAGCTTGGTCCTCCTCCATTACGGGCTTTGTATACGAGGAGGAGGACCTTAAAATCAATCTTACATGTTACAGGAAGGCAGTGACGAGGCCAGTAAATAGTACGTTACAGTAATCAAGTTGGCTTGAAATTAAGGCACACATCAGTTTTTCAGCATCTTTTTGATTTATAAATGGTTGTACTTTAGCTATGTTTCTAAGATTCAAAAACAAAGTTTTTGTAACCTTGCTGATGTAAAGCTTAGATATGAATGTAGGATAACACCAAGACTTGTAACCTCAGATTTCATCCAGGGAGTTAATTTCCCCAGATTATTAAACACCATTTCTCTTTTTGTTTTAGGGCTGACTAGTAGAAGTTCACTTTTGTCTTCATTTAACTGTAAGACATTATTGCTCATTTATTTTTTATTGCCAAAAGACAATAGCTGCAGCATCATTTGTTTGGCAGAGAAGTACACTTGTATGTCATATGCATAACTATGGAACATACATTGTGCTCTCTAATCATGTCACCAAGGGGCAGCATGTATAGTGAGAACAGTAATGGAGCAAGTCAGCTGCCTTGTGCAACCCCAAACCAGACGTCATGATCTCCAAGACTGACCAAAAGCCTTCTCCCTTTGACGTGTGTTTGAAACCAGTTCAACACACAGTCAGAAAGATCAACCAACTGTTCAAGATGATTGATTAAGATATCAATTGTATCAAATTCTCTAAGAGGGCAGGAACTGAGACCTTATTTTCATCAGAATTTAATCTGACATTGCTGATTATTTCAGTCCGAGCACTTTCAGTGCTGTGTCCCCTCCAGAATGTTATTTTCATTGCATTCAAATGCATTCATTTGCATATTTTCCAGTGTCTTACTGATGAATGGAAGGTTGGCTATCAACATATAGTTGGTGAGTGCATTGCCATCTAAGCTGGGGATCTTTAGTAAGGGTTTTGCAGCAGCTATTTTGAACACATCTGGGAAGATGCCTGTTTGCAGAGATGTATGTATAATCTTTAGGACATGACTTGAAACACTGTCAAACACTAAAAACGCTGTAGTCAACACATAAGGTGGATGAGTTAGACTCAGTGACAGTCTTGCAAAGCTCAGCTAATGCAATAAATTTTCCCCAGATGGTTACATCTTTTTTACAGGGTTTGTTGAGGTCATCTGTGTTCACATCAGCAGCAATTCCAGCTCTGATTGAGATCTGATTGAGAAGAACGATGCAAGTTCTTCACAGTTTGATGCAAATAACTGTGGGCTGGTGGGGGCAGTGTTGAGTAGCTGGTCAATAATGGAAAACAATATTCGAGAGTTCCCAGCATTTTCTGTAATAATTGTAGAAAAGTAATCCTTTCTTGCCAAATGTATTGCTTTGTTGTAGACAGTCATTCTTTGTATATATTACAGTGAAGTGTGAGCCCAGTTTCCATTTTCTTTCAGCTCCTCAACAGATTCTCTACCTCTCATTAACACTGCTATTGTTAACCCATTTTAACATTTAGTGGAGAAACAGTATTGAAAGCAGATGACATGGTATTGTTGAAATGTAAAACAATACCGTGTTTGAACTGTTTTTTAGTCTTAAGTCTTTTTAGTCTTTAGGTTAGCATCTAAAAACACACAGTGATGGTCAGGAATAGGCAATTCTAACGCTGAAACATTGCCAATGTTAACCCTGCTGTTACTTATTTATTTAATGTTAAGTCCAGAATGTTACCATGCTGATGAGTGGCTTCATTTACATGTTGTGTAAGTTCAAAGCTGTCCAGTAAATTCACAAGCTCCATAGCTTTGGAGTCTGTCATATCTAGAATACCATGTATCAGCTCTGAAAATTCCTGCAAAACCACAGATGGAAATGTTAGCGGTCAATACAATGTAATGATGAGCACTGGTAATTCTGCTTTGAAGATATTCAAATGATATAAATTCACACAGGTCAATGTTATTACACACAAACTGTGTGAGGACATGTCTCTCTCAGTGTTGACACACTAGTAGCCAGTTAGCCAGTTCTCAACTAAAAACATCAAATGCTAATTATTTTCAGTTATCAGATCATTAACCAAAAAGGATCTGTTAGCCAATGATCTGACATTAAAAAGAGTTCATTTCAGCCGTTGGGATTCTGTGACAGGAGAGGAAGCTGGTTGGACACTGTGGCTGAACACTCATAAATTAAAAATTACTGAGACAGTTACCAGGTGGTCTGTGTCATCTATGCTGTGTTTGACCATGCCACCAGTTGTTTAACGTCACCAGTATGTTTGAGGAAGCAGCATGGTGTCTGTCTCATTTCTGATATTCACCTGAGTGATTATGTCTGTGATTACTGTTGCTTAATTGTTTGCCATTTTGACTGAGCTTCTGTGGTGAATGTAATGAAGAGGGGGAAGAGGGGCATTGGATCCATGACTGGGACAGAGACATCCTCTGAATGCCTTGGGTTGGCAAAGGATTGGGTGAAGCTTTTTCCCTGTGCAGGCTGACCTTGCTGTCTCTCTGTGCATTGTTTTGGTACAGCATGTCAAGAGCATGATGCAGGTTGGCACCGATGACTGCAACCAGTGATGGTTGAATGTACTCCATCAGGCCTAAAGTGGTCTACAGTTCCAAAAGGTATTGAAATTGTTAATAAACTTTATTGCATGGTTGAGGCATTTCAATGTCAGCCATGTATTCAGGGTAAGGAGTCTGCTGAAAGATTTGATGCCTTCCTCCAAGGTTGGAATGAAGCCTGATATGAATACATGTGACTGATAGTTGATCAGTTTCTCCAGTAGCAAGCAAAAGTCCTTTTCAGGACCTCAGAGCTAGTTTTCCTTTGCAGAATGTCAAAAGATCCAATGTGAATAATAATGCTTTAATCACTTGGATGTGCAGAGAGGATGCCTGGCAGCAGCTCTGTCAGCTCTCTGACAGATATGTCATTCATGGTGAGATTATCAGTCTTTGCCATTTCTAGATGCTTGGTTATAGAGTCCCTAATCAGAATAGTGTCTGGCTTATGAGATGTGGGTTACAAAAGTATTATTTGGGTCCTCAGCTTGTCAGATGGGGAGTTAGTAATATTTCTTCTGGCCTTCAGTGGTCTTGGGGCTATTTCTTGGGTTTCAGTGGGCCATACCTGATTTGCATGAAGTCATCTTCCTAGTGTTTTTATGCACAGCTCAGTTAGTCAAGTGCTGGCTGACTGCTGGCTATGAGAGAGGTATCCATTTTCACATCTAAATTCTTTGCAAGAAAAAAAAAATTCTCATAATGCTGAACTGCTCCTTAAATATCATACATGTGTCCACAGAATCAGAAGGTAGATGAATGTGTGGGGAAAAAGAATCTTAAGCCATAAAGTTTTAGGTATGTGATTTCACTTGAACACCACAACCCAAAATGATAAAAAAGAAGGAAGAAATACACACAAGGACTACAAATATGAACTGATGCATACTGTCTGTGTCCGAGTCTCTGTCAGTTTCTGTGTCCACAGATGCCCTCTTCCTCTTGTAGCCGTTGCTTTCTTGTCCTGACACACTCTCCTCTTCGTCCCGCTCATCTGTGCTGCTTCCTGTTTCAACTGTTGGTGATGATGACTGTGATAATGCAGAATAAGGACAAGGGCTCAAAACAAAAAGAAACTCTTACCTCAAGTGACAATAAACTAGAAACAGCTAATATTGTCAAATGAATGAGCAAACATTGTAATAATATACAGTATAATATCTGCTTTGCTGACTTGATTACCTTACCTTTCCATTTGATGATATAGATTCTTGCTTTTGCAGAGCAGAATTCAGTGTCTCCAGCACTACTACTGTTAGAGACAACATGATACAAGTTTATTGTTCAGCTGTGCACAGTAAAAATATGTATACCAACACACACAGACACATGTGAATTTAAGCTCTTTACCTGGACGTAAAGATATAGTGAGGACAGGCACCTTCTTCCCATTGCTTTGGTCTGTCTTCCCATTCACTTCATCGACCTGCTCCTGCTCTTTGATTACCTGCTGTGACAAGACAATCATACCATGAATCCTGTTTGTTCCCTCTTTACCTTCACCCTTGTCTTTACCTTTTCATTTTGTTGCTAAGAGGCCTGAAATTACCTTGTGCTTAGGTTCACTGGTAGTCTCTTCCTCATGTTGTTTCACTGGTGCTGTAGAGGATGATGAGGTAGGGATGACACAGTGTGGTGATGATACTGGACTTGTCATCACATCCTTGTCAGGGCTGTTCTGTACTCTCTCTACACCTTGTAAGGCTAAGGGTGAATAATCTGTCGGTGACTGGCTGGATTTGGACTTTCCTCGATCTGATAGATCTAGAGGCCCCTCGTTCACCTCTCTAAGCCCTTCTCCAGAGACCCTCTCAGCCATGGATGGTGGGATTTCCTTTTTCTCCTGGGGCTTCATTTGACCCTCCACATGCTCTGACAGACTCCTCAACCTGAACAACACAGTTGGCTCTGTGGCACTGGGCTTAGGGGTGCTCTGCTTGTGCCAGAGAGACCCAAAACCCTGCCTTCGAGGGATGCCATGTTGACCAGTTGAGATCAGGTTGGGAAAGCGCAGCAGGTTTGGTTTGGGAGAAGGTTGTACCACTAGGCTGCTCCCTGGAGCAGCCGCAGAAACCCAGTCAGTGGATTCTGATAAGGGCCATGGGAGAGTAGAGAGAGGGCTGCTCTTAATTGGTTGAGGACGGCAGGGGACAGGAACGTGGAGCACATGTCTGCTGGGGTTCATTTCTCCACCAGTTGATGAAGAAGCATTCCTAAGAAGGAGAGCTTGAGGAGGGATAGATGATTGCTTGTCCAGTCCTTCAACGCTCTGAGCTCTAAGTTTTGAGACACATAGGCCAGTCAGATAGTGAATGGTTAAACTGTCTATACAGGTCATTAGGCCACAGGATTGGGCATAACATATCACTTGCAAATGCATTACAGATCATTTTGTCAGTAAGGAGTACCGGAAAAAATGGAATATAGAGTTCAGTTTATATGAGCGATCTGAGCTTAGTGCTGACCTTTGATCATTCATCATTGCATCTAAAAACAATTTTTGTCCCTGTTTGAACTGTGTCAAAGCCAATCGCTGATTTGTTCCGTCAACTCTTTATTTATACATTCCCATATAGTGGCACAACAACCCATTTTGCCATTCCCTATGTCCCTCTGTCTTACCTCTTCTCTCCAACACTTGATACGCTATGTTCTGTCTTCCACGATGATGATGATGCAAGATTTGAAAGAGGCTTGTGTGGGCCCTGTGAGAGTGGAGAAGGGCAGCAAGCAGATGAAATGACCATGCTTGTGGCTATAATATTGTAGCAGAAAGTGCAGGGACAAAGGGGTTGTTTAGTTGAATATGTTATTCTAGACTGCTTGACTCAATGGTCCTTTATCTGACTGAGGTTTGTGCAGGTTGGAATCTACTGCTCTGAAGTATCAGTAATAAAATGTCAGTAGCCAACTGTGCTATTGATAAATCAATGGTGCTGTCTGTGGTGCTGGCGTAACAGACAGATTTATAATTTCCCCTTTTTCATCCCACCCTTCTGTTAGTTGGATCTATAATATACTGCCTTCAAATGGGATTGTGTTTCCTCTGGTCACTAGAAAAGTCCATAGGAATGGTATTCACCACCTCAGAAGTGGAAATTTTCTGAATGCTCAGAGTTCATGAGTTGTGACATGTTTTCAGAGATAGCAGTGGCCATGGAAGTTAATTTTTCGGTGTATGTTAAGTTAATATGTTGAAATTTTAGTTGTATGGAGTTTTTTCTTTCTAATTTCATAACACGTCTGTCTAAAATGCTGATATTCCCAAAGGCCTCATCCTTTTCCTGTCATTAAGCCTTTGCATCTCCTGCATTATGTTACCCAACTTGCTAACTTGCTAAATTGCTAGCCTTAATGGCTTTTAGGCACTAATGGTTATATCCATGTTGCCATTGCCCAGCAGTGGTGTTCTCACATGTTGTAACCACAAACTCACGAGTTCCATTTATTCTTTAAGCTACATACCATTAATCCTCAATTCTATACTATACAGTATTGCAGCCTATACAATCCAGTTCAGAGTAGTGTCACCTTCATGATCAGAGTGACAAGTAAGAACTTGCATGGTGGAGTGAGAGGATCATAGAGACACACTGCTTAAAAACTGCATTTATACTGTGTGTTTATTTAGAAACTTACAGTGTAGCCTCTCTTCATCCCTCTCCATTGTCTGTGTTCAGTTTCTGCTTGATGAGAAACAGAAAACATAAACTCATGTAAGACAGAAAGGAGACCATCAAAAAACAACAACCTAACAATCCTTCCAGCTGTTCTTCACCCTCACCTGCAGTTCTTTGGTCTACCTCAGTTTTCATCGCAGCGTCACCATCTGCTGGCTGGTTGCTGGCCCTGCTGCTTGCTGTAGTGACAAGGGCCAAAGGTCCAGAAGAGGTCGTCAGTTCAGGGGAGATGTTTGGTTTGACCTCCGTTGAAGTGCAGCTGATGGAGGAGTGGTCACTGTGATCTCTGCTACACACATACACATAGTATTGCACAGTTGCTGTGTGAGTGACATTGGTTGTTTAATCAAAATGCTGACATATCGGGTATGTGTAATTCATTATGACAAGATATTAGAAAAATGAAAATCAAACTATTTTCCACACAAACAAAAAATAAATAGTAATGACACATTTGCTGCATTGACCATTAACTCTGAGAAATAATTAAGTGAGTTATAACAACTAATCTAACAACTGATCTTAAAAAAAACAGAAAAAACTGTCTCCCCTGGATATAAGATTGGCTCATGCTTATGATGAAACACCAAATACTCACTCCAGTGCTGCTCTGAAATTACCGAGCTCATCTTTAAGTTTTTTGTTCTCCTTTTTCAGGTTGTTAATTTCTCCGGCTACAACACAAACCACAAATCATGATAAGAGCACTTAACAACAAAGTTGTCTTCAAAATGCATATGTTGTGGAAAGGAAAAACACTGATAGGAGGTTAAAAGAAAGTTGTGAGAAGCAATCACCCAATGCCAGAAGGAAAAGAAGAGATAGGAAATGATAAAAAAAAATGCTTTAGTAGGAATGCTAGAATGATAAGAAATGTTGCATAAGAGACAAGTTATGGATGACAGCTGGGTGGATGATTGAATCACTGAATATGAAGACAGATATAAACAGAATACCCAGTAGAGAGATGTGCTGGAGGCTCTGTATCTGTGAGGCTTCAAATTCCTGTTGTCTTCTCTTGGCTACCTCCTGAGTTACTGTACATCTGTCACACAGCCCTGCCCTCAGCCTAAATAAGCAGCAGGAAAGAACACGACATCAGAAACACAAGATGAATTTATAAACACTTATACACTATATTACTATATTACTTAGAATCTTAATGTTCTGGTGATAAATGCACCTCCCTGTGAAGTTAAACACACATTTGACAGTCTATTAGAGGAAGACAATGTAATCTTTGTTCTTACAAATCAACAGTTGAGATTATTTGTGAAGATTCCTGTGGATGGATGCCACTGTGAATGCAACAATCACATAACGTGTAAGATGATGGCCTATTGATTTAAAAAAACCTGGCATAAAACCTTCCTTCCTCTCCATCTTTCCTCATCTATTGTTTTCTTTTTTCATTCAAAAACCAGAATGCAATGTAAATGACCTGAACCATCTGGAAGAATACATAAATGCACCAACAGAATCCGCATCATGAACAAGGATAATACAGAACACGAAAATGTGCAAAGCCTGACTCTCTCCAGACAGAAAAAGATGCCATGTGGATGGGCTCTCCAGGACAGCCAACACCATCCACATCACCAAAACCACCATACTTTACATAGGTAAGCGACATACTCATCTCCATTGAAAATAAACTGTCTCTTCTAGAATCACACTCCTTGACTTGTACTACCTCATATCACTTACTACCTCATATCATGCAACTTTGCACATTATCAGACCACTACTGCACTACTGCACTGTTAGTACCTCTCACCAGTTATAGTCTATAGTTCCATAGTCATAGTTATATCTTCTCCACTTAATTCTAGCTTTTTTTAGTTTATTTATTTATCTATTTTATTCTATTTTTACTCTATTTTGTAAATTTGTTAATTTGTGTCTTACTGCACATGAGAGTGAGAAAACCGGAGTCAAATTCCTTGTTTTGTTTGCAAACTTGGCCAATAAAGCTGATTCTGATTCTGATTCTGATTCTGATTCTGCTCAGGGAATTTGAGGCACTGTGCCAAAGCCTGGAATTCAGTCAGGAGCAAATAAACACTCTCTCCAAGGAAAACACATTGACCACCCAGCTCACCTCTGTCACCGATGACAACAAAGAATATGAAAGAAAGCATTCTGGACTTACAAGTATGTAGCATAAGAGACAATCTAGTTTTCACCAGCATTCTTAAACAAACCACAGACAACCTGGAAAAATCTATCAAAGAACTGATAACCAAACAGCTTAAAATGCCTCCCAAGACCATCAACAACATCACATTTCACCATGTACACCACCTTGGACTGAAAACACAAGCAACTGATCATGACTGATGACCGTAGAATTTGAACACTACAAACAAGGTTCAACAACAAGAAACCAGAGAAATCATGCAAAGACACAAAGAGCTATCTCCAATACGAAAACTGATGATCAAACAGGGAAAAAATAATTCAGTGGACAAATTATACATAGATGGACAGTTGCAAAGTGACAAGGACATAACCCTTTAATCCTGTCTCATTTGCGTTTTATTCAGATTTTATAATGTATTTCATTTGCTCTGTTTTAGTTTTCTCTGTTTTTTTTTTTTTTTTTGTCTGCAGGTCCTGCTGTGCCATGCACACACACTCGCACACACACTTCTATGTTCACATTAATGTCGGGCTTTTCCCCCTCCATCTCAAACATTTCCAATTGACCAGTCATAATTGGAAGTGACTATAACACACTCGACCCGTGAGTAGACAGTGCTAATATTTAAAAAAAAAAAACATATCTTCCAGTCCATAGAAATTAATAAAACAGTTAAACAGCAATTTTGGATACTTGGCAATTGCAGCATCCAGCCACAGAAGAATACTCTTTCTTCTCACCAATTTCCAACTCATATTCACACATTGACTTCTTCCTTAACAGCAACTTAATTATATCTAATATTTCAAACTCAAAGATCCATCCCATCATTAATAGAATCAGAACCAGAACCAGAAACAAGACACCAATGGTACTTTAACACATCTTTTCCAAGACCCTTTGAAATGTAGCTCCCTGTCTATACTTTTGCTTAGTTTTCGTTCTTCCATTATTTCTATCCTTGTGAGGACATTTATTGACATAATGCATTCCCTAGCCCCTTACCCTAACCTTAACCATTACAACTAAATGTCAATTTGTGTCCAGGAGAGGCCACCATCCCCCTCAAAAAAAAAAAAAAAAAAAAAAAAAAATCAAATAAATCACATTTGTCCTGCCAGATAGCAATTTTTAAAACTGGACAGTTGAAGCCCCCTTAGTCTATAATCCCATGATGATTTTTGTTTAGATACTCAAGGCATTTTAGAAATCCATTTAAATTGTCTAATATGTTTGTGTTATAGGTTATAATATTGTGTTTTTTAAAAGGTTTGAGGTAGTGGAGTGGGTGAAAAATATAGTATATTCTATTTTTTATTCTATTTTTTTCATTTTGTGTGTGTGTGTGTGTGTGTGTGTGAGAGAGAGAGAAAGTCACTGTGATTATGGAGTTTTAAAGGCTACATTAATTGTCTTAATTGTCTCATCTATGATGAGATGGGGTGAATCCTTAAATTCTCTGTAAAATTCAGGCAGTAACCGTCCTCCTCCTGTCGTGACTTATTAGATTGTAATGATCCCAACAAAATGCAACGAAAGGTTAAGGATAGAATTTCTAGGTGCAGCCAATTGGTGGAAGGTGTTGGGTGTGACCTGAGGATCTCATCTCTGCTTGTTGCGGATGATGTGGTCCTCTTGGTGTCATTGAACCACGACCTCCAGCTCTTGCTGGGGTGGTTCACAGCTGAGTGTGAAGTGGCTGGGATAAGAATCACCACCACCAACTCTGAGGCCATGGTCCTCAGTTGGAAAAGGGTGGATAGCCTGCTCCGGGTTGGGGAGGAGGTCCTCTCCCAAGTGGAGTAGTTTAAGTATCCTGGGGTCTTGTGTATTTTCATGTTTAAGTCTTGACTCCCTTACTACACTGTATATGACTGTAAGACTGTTTGCACACTCACATACATATTTTAATCCTAATACAAAGTAAAAGTAGAATGTAATTTCAGTAGGCCTACCTGTTTTCCAGTGTCTTGATATTCTCAGTGAGTAATCTCTGTTGTTCTTTCATCTGCTGGTTTTTGGTGAACAATTCCTCCATTCGCTTTGTATCACTGTTTTTACACACACACACACACACACACACACACACACACACACACACACACACACACACACACACACAAGATACAGAATAATATGTCTTCATTTGAACATTTATTTCTAATACAATTATTAATATCAATTGCTAATAATGGGGTACCACCCTGACATCAGGGACCAATAACTAAACCATGGGTACAGTCTCACAAAAGGGTTGTTCATTTAAAATGCCAGTGTCTAAAATACCATTTTGCATTTATCAGGTGAACATCCACAACAAATATGCACAACTAATAACAGAAAACTTCCCGTTCTCTTTTTTTTTTCCTGTCTTTGAGAAGATGAAGAAGGATGATGAACGTGTGAGGGATGGAGTACCTGTCAAAGAGGCTTAAAGTTTGTGCAAGTATCTCAACAAACGGGAGGAGGCTCACCCGTACTTAATGAAGAGCAATGTCAGAAACAGAAACATACTCCACCAATGACTGTATTCACGGTATCTCTGCCATCCATTTTCATAATCTCCCTCTCCTACCAATTGCCTCACTTGCCAGTAGCTTCTCTCAAAATCACAAATGAAGCATAATGTGTAAGTAATTAAATTATGTGCCCTTTTGTATTTTCTTTTAAATTATTCAGGGATCTTCATAGCATTTCACTTTTAACCAGTATTTAAATCTGACCACGTAACTGTAATCACTTACTTAATGTATGAACTAATTAACCCAATCCTCGTGGCTTTGAAATTTCAATGCTTCCCTAACAATAGTAGCTTAAGATTTACTGTGTGTACCCTTGTCTAAATGTAAGCAGTATGTGGTAAGGGTGTTGGGACCTGTGGGTTTAGAAAAAGAGAGGAAAAGGCACTCAAAGCAAAGCACATCCTAATGGCTGTGGGAAGACACAACGACTATTTGTTACACAGAAACTGAGGATGCGAACACAGGTCAAAGTTCCGCAGCCATTGCACTAGTCTTTTTTCTGCAGGAAATGTAAGATCTCTGTATATATATATATATGTCGTTGAACACAAAGACTCCTGTACTTGTCCAGTGACTTAGAGGACTGTTGCTAAGCTACTTGAAGTATACACGTTTGATTAGGAATGATACCTACTGCAACTTGACATTGCAAGGTAAATTGGGACACGATGATTGTTATCCTTGATGATGTCACAGCCAGATATGGTACAGGGAGTCCCCTGAATTCTGGTGGCTCCAGTGGGAAACCAGGATTTGAATTCAAATTGAATCTTACACTAGCTGATGTAGTCAAATGCCCACACCAAGGTTCACAATATATCAGTTCAGATCGACATGAACGCAAGGCGAAATAAGGCACGGATGTACCAGCTGTGCCATGGATAACACCATGGGGGCAGAGTGATATTACAGTCTCTCCACACAGAACTGCCACGGCAGAAGGGTGGAATGTTGATTACATACTGTAATGGTCCCCATGCAGCCTACTAAGCCCAGATGATGAAATTAGAGGTGCACTGTTTGGCTTGTGTGGAAAAACTGCAGGCCAGCAAGTTTAAAACTGAATGAGTCACACAGGATTCAGACATGGATAAAAGAAACAGATGAAAGGGCACAGATAAGCCCAGTATGCCGCTGCACAGGAGGGCCATGGATGAAGAGAAGGCTCTTGTGGAATGCACTCATGCACCCTGCAGAGGCTCTACCCCAGACCCATGCCTCGTCAGTGCTCCCTGTAATGAATGAAGAGCTGCTCCATCTGCCTGATGTTTGCTCTTTGTAAAACATACTGAGACGAGTCAGTGAGTTGTGAGGACCCGTGGAGGCAAATAATTCTGGATTGAAGGAAGTTTGTTAGGACTTAAGGTGTAAATGTTGGATTTAGCTGTGAAGTTGCTGTGCTCCCTTCCTCTCTAATAGAGACAGGATGGGGAGTCCAACAGCATGCACAGGGCTAGGAAGAGTTCTAATGGATAACATCTTTTGAGGGATTTTGGCTAATGGCTCGAAAGGGGAACCCTCAAAGAGCAGCAGCATTAGGGGTATATCCAGTGTGGTGCTAAAGCAAAACAGGTTTCTGTTGTCTGGCTCCCTTTAAAAAGCACTTCACCAAAGAATGAAAAAATGCCTGCCTTCATGGCAGTATGAAATGAATGCAGTATACATTTTAATTATAGATGGAGCCCAACTGTCATCTTCTATTGTGGGTAGGTTGACACGAGAGGCAGAGGATACGATCTGGGATCTGATCCTCTCTGTACACACCAGCACTGAAAGCGGGCCATCTACACCTTGTAGTAAGAAAGGGCTCTCATGCCTGCGTGCAACAGTCCTTTAAGCGCAAACATTAAATTGCCAGGCCCACAGCTGTTGGCCTACAATATCACTGGGAGGTGGAGGATTGTGCTGCCCAGCTGTGACAGAATGACCACTAGATTCTTCTCCTGCTTGTACGCTAAGAGGTGAGGAATCAGGGGATCTCAGGGAAACTCTGGGCCATGGCCACTCAGAGAAGACATCCACAGTGTATATTGTGCATTCTCTCATGAGGCAAACAGATCTGCCTTTGCTTTCCCGAACCTGTCCCATAACATCTGAGTGAGCGTGGGACTCAGTTTCCATTCACTGTGGCAGGGACCTGCAAAACATCAAATTCTGTTAACATAGTTTGCAGCCAGCTCATAGCCTTCTCCACTCCCTGTGTGAAAGGATTGTTTGTTCATCACGGCCCATGGTGAGGTTGTTTTGTAAGTGCTGGCAATGTTGCTAGAAATGCCTGCCGGTGTCAGGATTCAGCCCATTTAGTATTCAGTGGGTTTAAACTCTGCGTCTGAAGCAGGTTGTACCGAGATATCACTAGTAACTCACACTGAATGGTAGGAGGTTGGTGATAAATCAGAACTGACTAATGCATATTTTAAGAGAGGATTTTTTTAACTGAGTTTTCCAAGCTTTTTGATTCGCGGCACATATTTTACATTAGAAAAATCACAAGGCACACCACCAAACAAAATGTGACAAAAAGTATATTTATTGAAATTTAATGAAAATCTAGTCTAACTTCACTCAAACGAGAGTCGGGACAGCTATCATAGCCATCTCCATGTTAGTTGCAAGCTTTGAGCAGAGAGCTCAGGCTTGGTGGCCATAGCAGACAGCCGAGGACAGCAGCACAATGTTGTTCTGAACTGCAGAAATAGCGCACTGGTGTGAACAGTGCGAGAGGTGAGCGTAAACTTCGTATCTGGAGACTTTCACTTTCACTTTCCAGGCTAAGAAATGACTGGCTCCTTGAAGAGCTGGAGCTCCATGAGGTGAGGCCACAACGGGGGACGTTTGGCCAGCACCTCCAGGTGGTCAATGTCCCCACCTAAGAGGCTGCAAGCAGATGCAGGTTAGACTGCCAGCATTATAATGCCCCTCAGATCTGCTGCCTTCCTGATGATGGTCCTGGAAAACTCCTTTGATAGCTTGAATTTTGTTGGCAGACTGACAAGGAAAAGTAGAGCCACTGCGGCAGAGCTCATGACCAGGGTGGGGGTGGGGAAACCTGCAGATTGTGGAGCCCTGTCAATGCACACACAACTGTGCGAATATATTGACAAACACTGTTGGGCCGACAGTAGCCATTTGGAACATTTTAGCATATTGCCCAACCCTGTTACACTTAATGTCGCAGAAAAACCACAACCACAAAAACATGATTGTGGCCATTTACAGTTATGGAAACAGTATCACTATTACATATTTTGTCCATTGGAGAGCAATGGCAAGTTTATTTTTCAACTTTAAAAATGTCCTGGGGACAGGAGGAATGGGCATTGACCCTCCAAACATGAACATGGTTAGTGGCACGGTGGCACAAGTGGTAACACTGTCGCCTCACAGCTAGAGGGTCCCAGTTCGAATCCCGCTGTGGGCGCCGGGGGCGTGTCCTCCACCATGCCTTCAGTGCCTGCTGCTCAAGGAAAAAAGGGCCTTTCTGTGTGGAGTTTGCATGTTCTCCCCGTGTTCACCCAGGGTTTCCTCCTTAAATAACCCCCACTAAAAACATGCAAGAAGATCACCACCTGACCAGTGGTGACGAAAAGGATGGGTCCCCCGGCTGTCGGCTGGCAGCCCACCACTCCTGGTCTGCCGCGGAGGAACGACGGACCAAGATGGGTCAAATGCGGAGAATTTCACGAAGCATGGCATGGGCACGTAATCTGTGTGATAAATAAAGTACAGTTTCTTCTTTCTTCTTCTTCTTCTAACCCAGTCCACTGCCACAGAAACATACTTTATTTGATCATACACACAACATCATGCAGAGTGCACACGCCATGCTTCGTGAAATTCTTATTATATTATATTATATATTATACTTATAATATATTATATCTG